>JACEEZ010003495.1:45000-99426 GCA_016584305.1 Chionoecetes opilio | reverse complement strand
GGTGGGGAGGCACAGGGGTGATGGCAAGAATGACCTGGAGGCAGGCAGCTCAGGCCACAAGGCACACAGTGAGCTGAAGTGCCAGCAGTGTGACAAAACATTCAAATGCAAGAGTAAGCTTGAGAAACATTCCTTGACACACAGTGGTGTTAAGAATTATGAATGTTTAGAGTGTTGGAAAAGATTTACTACAAAGAGTAACCTCACCAAACACACCCTGACACACAGTGGTGGTGTTAAGAATTATGAATGTTTAGAGTGTGGGAAAGATTTACTGAAAAGTCTAACCTCACCAAACACACCCTGATACACAGTGGTGTTAAGAATTATGAATGTTTAGAGTGTGGGAAAAGATTTACTACAAAGAGTGACCTCACCACACACACCCTGACACACAGTGGTGTTAAGAATTACACTGGGGAACAATTTGAAAGAAAAAAAATTTGAGTTAGATTTTTGAGCTTATTTAGACTAAAATTGGCATGCTGATTCCAAATCTGTAGTCAGTTTTTTTCTAGCACGTCAAGTTTTTTCTCCACAGCTTACCCTCCAGATAAGCAAAATTCCACTTGTGAGCTGTCGTAAACCTTTTTTTGTTTTGGCAAATTGTTTGGCGCAGTCCCTATTGGGCATTCGGTCTGTCTTCGTGAAGAATATGGAGATGTAAAGAGAGTCATTGAGTTATTGCAATATGACAAACACAATTGGATCATCTGTGTTGACCTTAAAATGGTGTCCTTCCTTCTTGGTCAACAACGTGGATATACAAAGTATCCCTGCTTTCTCTGTATGTGGGATAGCAGAGCTCGAGAGAAGCATTGGGTTCAGACGAATTGGCCTCCGAGATCTGATCATAAACCTGGAGATCCTAACATTGTACATGAGCCCACTTGTTGACAGGAAGAAAATAATATTCCCACCTCTGCACATAAAACTAGGTCTCATGAAACAATTTGTAAAGCATTGTCAACTGATGGCGACTGTTGAAGTACATCATCTTGGCATTTCCTGGACTGTCAATTGAAAAAATCAAGGCCGGTGTGTTTGATGGTCCACAAATTCGACAGCTCATCAAAGATGAACATTTCAACGGTACTATGTCAGACCTTGAAAAGAATGCTTGGCTATCATTCAAAGACGTCGTCAAGAACTTTCTTGGAATACACGTGGGAAGTAATTACACATAAATTGTTCAGAAACTATTGGAGAGCTACAAAGCGCCTGGTTGCAACATGAGTATTAAAGTACATTTTTTGCATAGCATCTTGCCAACTTTCCGGAAAATCTTGGTGCTGCTAGCGACGAGCAAGGTGAACGATTTCACCAAGATTTGAAGGTTATGGAAGAACGTTACCAGGGGAGATGGGATGTGCATATGATGGCTGACTATTGTTGGAGCATCAAACGCGATAGTCCTCAAGTTGAACACTCCAGACAAAGCTACAAACGTAAATTTTTACCTTAACCTGCACACAATTATAGCCTTATCCTTTCTAAAAAACTGATAATGTTAAAATAAACATTCTATTCATGCCCATTTCTTTCATTTTTCAGTGTATGCAACATTTGCAACTTTTTATAAAGTAAGCACTGTTACTGTTATGTACAGTATTTTTCATATTTTTTAAGAAAACGAAAATCCTACAGTTCAAAAAACTTGACGTAATAGAGAGAAACTGAGAATCAGTTTTGGATTCAGCAACCCAACAATTACTTCTACAGTGTCAACCTAACTCAAACACAAAATTTGTTCGACCCATGTGTTTGAGAATTTTTAGAGTGTGGGGAAAACAATTTACTACACATGGTTCCCATCACCACACACACCTGCAACACAGTGGTGTTAAAGAAACCATGAATGCCTAGAGTGTGGGAAAAGGTTTTTATACCACTAATGACTCCACCGACACAACCCTTTAGACACGCTGGCTTGCGGTAGTTCAAGCTTTGTATTTGTAGCAAGAGTTTCCAAGACCAAGCCTGATATTGCCAAGGCACATGAAGACCACTTTTGAGGTGGTGTGTTTTGTGTGACAAGTTTTGGTTTGTACACGTGCTGTGGAGTGTTTGTCCATGGGTGGTGCTGCGGTGGTGGTGGGCAGTGTGTTACATGTTTGGTGGCAAAGCCATGCCTGTGTGTTCTGTAAGTGGTACTGGCCCCGAGCAGTTGTTGGTTTGTCCATGTGCATGTGTGACTTTCAATAATGTACTCTAGGGTTTTAAGGTTTCTCTGCTGAGTGCCTTAAAAAACAGTCTTTTCCTCAGTCATGAGTTAGCACTCCCTATTTTTTCTGCAGGTCCATATATGTAATGCATAAACCTTCATCTGTCCTCTTCATCATTGGCAGCCGCGGAAAGAAATGATACAACCGCATTAAAAGACAAGGTCCAATTTGTCTACAAATATACAGAAACTGTGCGACAAAGTTAGAAGAAAACGAGGCTATAAAATATTATACCACCTGTGTCTATTTCATGAAGGTGTTTTTCCGATAAGAATGATCAAAGTATCCTGGAACAGATTAACCTGTATGTATCTCAGTGTGCACATTCCCCTAATGGGCATTCATCAACTTAGGCAGAAATTTGCCTAAAAGGGGGGTAGCTAGTGTCATTATTGCAATGGTGAACACGTTAACTCAAACACGATGGAAATAGTTATAGATACCAGCCCATGCGTATCATTAATCAACAGTTGGAGTTGTTATCCCTTGAACAAAATAATCATTGAGTGCAACAACTCACCGGATCTTATTCCCATACTTACTTACGTTTCCGTAGGTTTTGTACTGTGACTTGCAATGTGCAAAAAGTTTATCCAGCATTACTCTATCATCAATCTGAAGGCACTGCACACAGCACCACTGTCAACAGGAACAAAAAAAAAACTACACTCTACAGCTTGATTAGCCAGCCAAATATTATTACTCAACAGTGTCCCCCCTAATGTAAAATTGTATCACTTAAATGGTGCTACACAGGCTTATACCCCAATCCTGCTCAACCAGATGCTCTATATTGTAATCGCTAATAAAGGGTCTTATAGCGAGTCTTATCAAGCCCAATTTACTCACACAGTGCCTATAGTTGTTATCCTTAAATGGGCTTATACAGCTTATTAGCCTCAATTTACTCCACAGTGCCCATAGATTGTATCAGCTTAAATGTCCTATATACAGCTTATAGCCCAATATTACTCAAAGTTGCCTAACTCATTGTATCAGCTTAAATGGTCTATACAGCTAAGCCAAGATTACTCAAACAGTGCATATTATTGTATCAGCTTAAATTGTCGTATAACAGCTTATAGCCATCTTACTCACAGTAGCACTATATTGTATCAGCTTAAATATGGTCCTCTATGTACGTCTATTGATCTGAAAGTGGTTCGCTTGTACTATGACCCATCACCACTGACTGACCTGACTGGCTGACTGGCTGCTACCCTCTAAGATGCTTCTGGTAGACATGTGTGGAGTGTAGATATGTAAAATTGATACAGATGAAACCACTGCAGATTATAATTTTAAATTACTACACAAGGTTGTACGTAACTTGAATATATGTAAGCAATTGACATTGTTAATGAGTTAGAGGTAGGTTCCGTTGGTTTGTTTTTTGCCTATTTTGTTGTCAAATTGTGCCCTACCTACAATTTGGGGGGGGGGGGGGGTATATACAGTCAAGGTCGCCTCACCTGCACGTAGAGGTCGCAAACGTGTTGACCTGAGATGATACCGTACAGTTTATTATCATGACTGTATAGATGTAGCCTACCCTGTTTCAGCGTTGTTTTATGCTGTTGTAGTTTCTGCAAGTATATGTCATACAAGTGTATCAGGATAGGAAGGCCCTGTCTCTAGAGTATGTAGAGAAAGGAATGATGACAAAGAGAGAAAGAGAGAGAGGGAAAAGGGAGAGATGAAGGTGATGGAGTAGACAGAATAAATGAGGAGGGAATAAACAAGAGAGTAAATAAGGGAAGTGTGAGATGATGAGTGAGAATAAAGAAGGAATGGAGGAGAGAGAATTAAAGAGAAGGAATGAGATAGAAAAATCAAATAAAGAGAGAATTGAAAGAGATAAAAGACTAGAGGAAGGGAGAAGAATAAAGAGAGGAAGGGGAGAGAGAGAATAAGAAGAAGGGTAGGGGGAAGATAGAAATAAAAAGAGAGAGGAAGGGAGAGAGTCGAGAATACGAGAGAGGAAAGGCACATAGAGAGATAAAGATATTAAGGAGATATAGAGATTAAAGATCTAGGAAGGGAGATGATCTAGAATAAAGTAGAGTAGTGAAGGAAAGGAGAGAAGACTATTAGAGAGTGTAAGAGAGAGTGATAGGAGGGAATAGGATAGAGAGTGAAGTGGCCGTGGCAGTGAGATCTCTTTGGTTGTAATCAGCTGTTTGGTTTGGGATCCCAGAACCGTAGTATAGAGACGGCGAGTCAAAACAGTCCGTGTATTTGGCTGTTTTGACCAATTTGCGTCGCTTAGTCTTGTGTAGACTAACGGCTACAGGACAGTGCACAAGGTACTGTAGACTTAGGCAGCTTGGAACATAAGTGTTGTTGATCAGCAGGAGGAGATATTTGGCTACGCGCGAGCCTAAATACCCTTAATTTATCCCTAAATAAGGTAAAATTTAAGAAACCATTTTTTCCTTACAACATCTGGCGTATAGTAATACGGAGTAATTTATTTTTTGATACTTTTTGTCCGAAAGCATCTTGTATTGGTTTTGCAGATTTTTGGACGCCATATTCTCCGTGGATTGTCGGCACGAGGAACGTGCATTCCGGTCTGTTTAGACACGTACCACCCCACGTCGCCTGGACGCTTTAGTTAATAAATAATCTCCGTTGTTTGCCGTCAGCTGCTTGGTACCGATTCCTCTCTGTGGTCGGTGGTACGATCACTGACCATCCGTTGTACATAGCTATTTCCTGACAACATTTTCCATTTCAGTTCTTTTTTTCTTGATACCGGAAAACCTCTAGGAGTAGATCGCTGTATTCTTACCCGGAATCGAGATCGCTCCTTGTTTTTTTTTTTTTTTTTTATTTTTTTGCCTCGGAGGCGAGGTACCACTGGAATACCAAATGTGAGTTTTTTGACTTTTTTTTTTCTTTTTTTTTTTTTAGGGGTCGAATATTTCCGAGTAAAACTTTTGGCATACAGTCAATTCCGTTTTTACACTACAGCTCGCGGCCTAGTCTTTTTAGTCTGCTTTAGTGCGGCCTCCTATAGGCCAGCAAGCCTGGGAACTGTGAAGGCGGAATGACGGGTGTTTTTTTGGGTGTGGTGCGGTCAAATATAAGTGATCTTAAGTGGTGCTGTCTCGTCCAAAAAGATAGTCGTATGCAAACATGTCCGCTAGCAGGTTGTTAAAACATCAGTCTTGAGGTTGAATGTTCCCCTAAACTTATGGCATTTTCCTAGATACCCTTTCTGCTAGGAATTTTCTTAATTGTTATGTTATAAGATTATGAGTAAATTTTGGGAGAGCAAAATGAAGTCGTGGTGCGTGCCTTCCCTACAGACTTTCCCAAAAACGCCAAGTTTGTCCATAGGCCTAAATCCATGCTTGCTGAATCTAGTTTATTAGGGAAGTGGTCAAAGAACAATCCTATCTACTAACCAGTGCTAATGAATCTAAAGCCAGAACGACAGTTGGGGCTGCTCTCCCCATGTTGCCTAACAAGCTCTGCGCTCATATCAGACGGGGTGGGAGAGTATTAAGTGAGAATCTGTCTGAGAGGCTGTCTCATAGCAGTCGGTGTCTGGGCAAGCATAAGAGCGTGGAGGGAGGACTGTGCAATTGGAGTGTAGAGCCAGGTGGTGGTGCATGAGAGGGATCTAAGTATCGGGCGTATAAGGGAATCGCGTGTGAAATATGGCAGGTATTCGTACCGAGAGGGTGTGACGTATATAATGTGTGGGGTGCGCGGGCATCAGGTACTGCATGTGTAGACGGAAGTAGCTAGACTGCGGTGTATATGGAGGTGGCGAGGGACAGGTGGTCTAAGCCAAGCATAAAGGTGATAGTGAGTGTACAGGGAAGAGCAGTGAGAAAATGGGTACGTGTAAATGTGCTAGGACACGTGAACTGTGTGTGAAAGTGGGTAACATAGGGGGGTTGGCTGTTAGTATGAAAGGAAGGTGAGAATGGAGGCATGAAAGACACATGTGGGACGTGACAGGCGTAAACCATTAGAACGGAAGCCAACCAAAGGTTAAGTATAGACCGCTAACTCGAAACGGAATGAAGAGGAGGATGCACAGTGAGAACCAAAGTAATACTCCTACCTAGGCTCATAAAAGCGACATGTAACCTTTACCAGCAGGCATAAGTGACTCAGAGGTAAGTGAGTGAAGAGACAGTGTGGGTGTAATGCACAGCTGCATAACCTAACTAACCTAACCTCACTATAACCCTTTAAAGTAACTACCTAAACCTCATTAACACTAAAAGTACTAACATTACTATAACACCTTAAAAGTACTAACCAACCTCACTAAAATCCTGAAACTAACTAACCTAACTCACTAAGCCCTTAAAAAAGCAAATAACCTCCTCATATAACCCCTTATAAGTATCTAAACCTAACCTCACCTATAACCCCTTAAAAGTAACTAACTTAACCTCACTAACCCCCTTAAATAGCTACCTAACCTCCTATAACCCCGTAAAGTAACTAACCTAACTCACTACTAACCCAGGCTGATATAAGTAGCTACGTCTACCACCTCACTATACCCTTTAAAGTAACTAACCAGACTAACACATAGCCCCTTAGGTATAGTCTCTAGACCTATACCTCACTATAGTCCCTTAAAAGTAATAACTAAACCTAACCTCATATACCCCTGTTAAAAGTACTAAATTAACCTCACTTATATTCACAACCCTTATAGACTATCTATAGCACTAACCTACTATATAACTCTCCCTTATCAGTCAGGTACACATCTGAACACTAACCTAACTATAGCCCTTATGGGTAATCTAACCTATACCTCCTATAGCCCCTTAAAAGTCCACCTAACCTCACTATAACTCCCAAAATTTTACTAACCTAACCTCACCTATAACCCCCTAAAATTACTAACTTACCTTCACTATAACCCTTTAAAAAATATAATCTAAATCCTAATCTTACTTATAACGCCCCTCTACAAGTTTCTAACGTCCACGTAACCTTAGTTGTGATACGAATTGAGAAAGTAAAGGTGAATAAAATAAAATAAATAAGTCTTGCATCTGGGGAAAATCACTAGCCATCTAAGGAAAATCCCAAGAGAAATGATCACCCTACATTTAAAGCCTCAATGTACCCTAGCATCATAATCACATCAATTAAACACTTTATATATGAGTAAATAGTCCTTTCAACTTACCTTCAAAGTTGAGATCACACCGTGATGGCTGACATATGGCGCCGATGTTAGGCTACTTGATGGGGTGATTTGTATAATTACGTATTAAGTGGTAGTTATCGACAACAACTATTTTCTACTGATTTTCTATTAAGTCCAATGTGGCAGTTTAACAAGTGCAATAACCTTTCGTTTGCAAAATGAGTTTGTTGCGCACACACAAATAAAAGTACCTTTGGTTTCTCGTTATTACACTCCTAATAAAAGTCCACCATCACCATGGAGTCACCATCACCACAACCTTCTGTGCCTGTGATCGCCAGTGAGTGAAGTTGAACCGGGGTTAACGGTTTGAACCCTCCGCCAATGCATGACGTCACTCGTGGCAATACTCGCTGAGTATTTATTAGAAACATCAATATATTCCCCTATATGATTATTATGCAATATATATGCTTAAATATATCAGAAAGGTTGATGTGGTACGAATTTAGAGCATTTCATATCCATATATGCAATAATTCATGCAAACTACGTGTTCCTTACACAGGGACTACTTATTCAGCTGTAGTCAAGGGTGTACTGGGGCTCAGTCTAGCTAGGAAACGCTCGGGACTGGATCTGACTGGACTTAGAATTTTTTGAGGCACCTCATATTTCATAGCGGCCGTGTTGGTTAACCAAGGCCGAGCGCACGCTGGAACCTTTACAGATGTGAAGTACAATAAGCTACAATACAGTGCGGTAGTTCATTTCAGTCAAAGCCGGAAGGATGAGTTCCAAAGTATTTCCAAATTTCCTACCGTAGATAACAGTGAAGTCGCCAGTTCTACGTTTCTTTGTTATTTACAGACGTGTGGTGGCGTTAATACTTACATTTGTACATCCATGATTTCAGGAAAGTTAGAAGGGGCTATCTGGAAAGTCTGTGTCATTTTGTGTCTTCATCTGTGTCATAGTAGGGCTATAAATGAACAAATTACAAAAATAAAAACCCGAGTGGCGACCTCACTATACCTACTACAGTAAAGTCGCCAGATAGTATTTTAACCCAACAGTTGAGTCGCCACTCTGGGGAATTCAGGGAAATTAGAGGTAAAGTAATACAAGTCTATATATATTAGCTGCGGAAGATGCTTGGATATATAAAAATTCCTCTGCCAACGTGAAAATAAATTCTATTCAAGTTTGAAAGATCTGGCAAGTCTGTGTCCTGCCGCCCGAAAAGCTACTGTTTACTGTCTGTCATCGCGCGAAGAAAAACGTGAGAAGCAAAATGCACAACAGTTATACTTGCAGCTACAAAGCATAAAACAACGCTGAAACAGGGAAGATTATAGTCATGATATAAACTACTGTGTAACATCTTCAGTGGCACATACAAATCAGTAGTGATGCTATAATTCGTAATATTTGGCGCCTGGCGACTTCACTGCAGGTGGCGACTTCACTGTTATCTACGTTATGTTAAGCTAATATATACACTTAGAATTTTTTTTTTTTTTTTTATAGGGGTCAAAATTTGCTAGCTAATATATACACCTAGAATTTTTTTTTTTTTTTTTTTGAGGGGTCAAAATTTCCTAGCTAATATACTATACACCTAGATTTTTTTTTTTTTTAGGGGGCGAAATTTCCTACCTAATGATATTTATATACAACTAGATTTTTTTATTTATTTATTTATTATTATTATTTTTTTTTTATACCTATCCCCCCCTATATAATCCTCCCATTATTCGGATCCTTGCGTTACTCGGACCACTCCTTGGCCCAATGAGTCCCAATAGGAGAGGTTTTACTGTATATAATTTTCTCAGCCATTCATCTAATACTACCTTAAAAAACATGTTGCTTTCTCTTCCTCCGTTCTTTGTTCATTTTTCTGCCTTACTTCCTCTTTCCTTTCCTTTGCTCTTCCTTGACGGCTTGTTTTGCACCCACCTCCCTGTCATCATCCGTTGACCTCGGCCTAAAAGCTCTCGCCAGGATCTCCTGGGTTGCAGTCTGCCATTTCAATCTTAGTTTGATGGGTCTATCTCTTCCTTCTGCATAAGGTCCCAATCTTACTACTTCTTCCACTTCATCTTCAAGTCTTGTCTCTTCCTCCTCATCATTCAATTTCATCAACACGTCCTTTATTCACCCTATTAGTCCAGTTATTCACCTCCCCTTTCAGGAGGAGGAGGAGGGAGAGGAGGCCTTGCCAAGTGTGGTGTGAGTGAGGCAGGAAGCAGGGTGTGGGCCCCGCAGGCAGGAGCAGAGTGTCAGGGCAGTGCGTGGCTCTCTGTGTGCTGACTGTCACCACTGTTGCAGGTGCTGAGGTCACAGTCCAAGCCGGCTGCCCCGCCCGGCACTGACCCGGCTCGCTGCGGCATCCCCGAGGGTTCCCGCAGGACCGGCCGTCGCGTGTGTTGGCCGGAGTGTTGCTGCGGTGGAGGCTGTGGGGCCGGGCAGCAGCATGAGTGGCCGGGAGCAGCAGGATCAGTCTGCCTCAGGTGTGGGGAGGCACAGGGGTGATGGCAAGAATCACCTGGAAGCAGGCAGATCAGACCACAAGGCACACAGTGAGCTGAAGTGCCAGCAGTGTGACAAAACATTCAAATGCAAGAGTAAGCTTGAGAAACATTCCTTGACACACAGTGGTGTTAAGAATTATGAATGTTTAGAGTGTTGGAAAAGATTTACTGAAAAGAGTTCCCTCACCAGACACACCCTGACACACAGTGGTGTTAAGAATTATGAATGTTTAGAGTGTGGGAAAAGATTTACTGAAAAGAGTTCCCTCACCAAACACACCCTGACACACTGTGGTGTTAAGAATTATGAATGTTTAGAGTGTGGGAAAAGATTTACTGGAAAGAGTTCCCTCACCAGACACACCCTGACACACAGTGGTGTTAAGAATTATGAATGTTTAGAGTGTGGGAAAAGATTTACTGAAAAGGGTAACCTCACCAAACACACCCTGATACACAGTGGTGTTAAGAATTATGAATGTTTAGAGTGTGGGAAAAGATTTACTCAAAAGCCTAACCTCACCAAACACACCCTGACACACAGTGGTGTTAAGAATTATGAATGTTTAGAGTGTGGGAAAAGATTTACTACAAAGAGTCAGCTCACCAGACACACCCTGACACACAGTGGTGTTAAGAATTATGAATGTTTAGAGTGTGGGAAAAGATTTGCTGCAAATGGTGAACTCACCCAACACACCCTGACACACAGTGGTGTTAAGAATCAAGAATGCCTAGAGTGTAGGAAAAGGTTTTATACCCGTTCACAACTCACCCAACACACCCTGACACACAGTGGTGTTAAGAATCAAGAATGCCTAGCGTGTGGGAAAAGGTTTTATACCCGTTCTGAACTCGCCAAACACACCCTGACACACAGTGGTGTTAAGAATCAAGAATGCCTAGAGTGCGGGAAAAGGTTTTATACCCGTTCTAAACTCACCAAACACACCCTGACACACAGTGGTGTTAAGAATCAAGAATGCTTAGAGTGTGGGAAAAGGTTTTATACCCGTTCTGAACTCACCAGACACACCCTGACACACAGTGGTGTTAAAAATCATGAATGCCTAGAGTGTGGGAAAAGGTTTTATACCCGTTCTGAACTCACCAAACACACCCTGACACACAGTGGTGTTAAAAATCATGAATGCCTAGAGTGTGGGAAAAGGTTTTATACCCATCCTGAACTCACCACACACACCCTGACACATAGTGGTGTTAAGAATTATGAATGTTTAGAGTGTGGGAAAAGATTTGGTAAAAAGAGTTCCCTCACCACACACACCCTGACACACAGTGGTGTTAAGAATCAAGAATGCCTGGAGTGTGGGAAAAGGTTTTATACCCGTTCTGAACTCACCAAACACACCTCTAGACACACTGGCTTGCGGGAGTTCAAGTGTGATATTTGTAGCAAGTGTTTTAAGACAAAGCCTGATATTGCCAAGCACATGAAGATCCACTTTTGAGGTGGTGTGTTGTGTGGACAAGTGTGGTTGTACCCGTGCCTGTGGGAGTGTGTCCTGTGTGGCAATGGGTGGTGGTGGTGATGGGCAGTGTGTTACATGTGTGGTGGCAGCCGTGCCCTTGTGTTCTGTGAGGGAGTAATGGCCCCAGCAGTTGTTGGGTTGGCAGTGCAGGTGTGACATCAATAAATGTATCCAGGGTTTTAAAGGTTTCTCTGCTGATTGCCTTAAAAAACAGTCTTTCCACGCATAAGTTACACTCCTATTTTCTGCAGGTCACATATATGTATATCACATAAAGCTTACTCAGTCTCTTCATCATTGGATAGCCACAGGAAAAGTGATGAAAACTGCATTAAAAGACAAGTCCAAATTGTCTACAAATATACAAGACGATGCGACGAAGTTAGAAAAAAACGAGGCTATAAATATTTCCACCTGTGTCTATTTCATGCAGGTTTTTCCATAGAATGATCAAAGTATCCTGGAAAGATGAAACATGGTATAATAGTGTGAACATTCCCCTAAATATGAAGGCATTAATACAATAAGGCAGAAATTTGCCTAAAAAGGGGGTAGCTATAGTCTATTCACTTAAGCCTGGATTCCTGGGAGCGGCTCGATGCCTAGGCGAGTATGTAACGACGTCGCTGATTGGCTGATGGGCAGGGTGGCGATGGTGGTGGTACTTGCCTCCCCGCGCTCCCCGACACATTTGAGTTGCCTCAGAAAAACATTCATATCTCTTTGCTTAACTCACCTCATACATAGGATAGGGATATTTTGTTTGCATCAGTGAATCAGGCAGTGATTGTTCAACAATAGCACGCCATTCATAACTCGATAGGGTAAAAAATAAAGTAATGACGACGAGTGGAAGTCAGAGAACAATATTTAATGCTTTATACCACTTTTTACTTATCAACGATTTTTGCAGAAACTATTGAATGAAGTTTCAAATAAAACACCTGCTCTCGTACAAAACACTCTCCTGAATACGATGGAACTTTCAGATATGAGGTTAAGTACGATATAAGAAAGCTAAGGAAGGATATGTGTGGTCATGTTACATCCCGATGTTGCTTCTCCGGGTCGGAGGGAGGAAGGGAAGGGTGGGAACCAGTGCACGCACGCACTTGCACTCCAGGTATATGAGCGATACTTTTACGTAACTTATGCCCTGATTTTGCTGAAACAATTAATCATTCGGTGAATAAACATTCCGTAGCTTAGCAAATCAGGACAACATGAAAATATGCATCAATGTAAACACCATTTACTCCTGATATTCTGAAGATAAGAAAACGTGGCACCAGCGCACGAGATCGGCAGTATGTCTGTGTCAACTCCCGCTCTCCTGCCTATCATTGGCGGGAAATTTCGACTCCTGGGAAATTCTGCATAACATTGGCTATCAAATTTAAATACTCGATATATCTTATATCATACAGCGCACGAGATCGGCTGAAATTATCTGTATGTATGTATATATGTACTCCCGCTCTCCTGCTTAGCCTAATGAGCGGGGTGGGAAATCAATATAATTCAGAGTCCTGGAAACTTTCATGCCTATGGAAATTATGACTCCGTATTGTATTATATACATCAGTATTTTCAGCTATGCTACATGAAAGGAATTTGGGATGAATAATTGAGATACAGTTGTGTCCTTTATTTAGAGAGAGCGAGAGAGAGAGAGAGAGAGAGAGAGAGAGAGAGAGAGAGAGAGAGAGAGAGAGAGAGAGAGGAGTTACACATATCCATCATCACTGTCACTGTCATCCCTGTCAGTGTCTGAATCATCAATATTTATTATAAAGTTTTCAAACATATGCTCTCTAGCAACATCTTTACTCCTATAATCCTCTTCTTTTTTCTTAACATGTTGGATACACTTTCTCCAGTCTTCTACTGTAACTTTATTTATTGCCTCTCTTGTTAATTGTTCAACAATTTTCAAAGATTGATTTGAATTAGAGTTGTTTTTTCGAACATAATTCTTGACTTGCGCCCATATAAGTTCTATTGGGTTGAACTGACTGACTATTGGGTT
The DNA here is from genome assembly GCA_016584305.1 of Chionoecetes opilio. Classification (NCBI taxonomy): domain Eukaryota; kingdom Metazoa; phylum Arthropoda; class Malacostraca; order Decapoda; family Majidae; genus Chionoecetes; species Chionoecetes opilio. Next base: position 86,008 of record JACEEZ010003495.1, on the reverse strand, counting down.
GAACTATTGGGCCTCGGCCGAGGCACGCCATGGACGCAGGCCGGAAACAGGGTAGTCGTATCCCGTAGAGTTTTCCTTGCCAGCCTTGCGTCGGCAACCTCAGGCACGCGGGCCAGGCTTGGCACGCAGGATGTCTCCTACGCGTCGCGGTTACTCGCCCGTTACTCACGACTCGACGTGAGGTTACTCGCTGCAGTTATTCCTGCAGTAATATACTATCACGTTCGCGACACCGTGTGCACACGTATGAACGCCAGCCGAAGCCGCGCGAGGTACTGTCCTCCTTCCTCCTTCAGCCTTTAGGCGAGGAGCTCACCGCTGAACTCTCAACAGTGACTCCCTTGTCCTATAGGTTTGCCTGTCTTAAGGCCTAACCCTTTTTTCCCCTCTTGGCGCTGATAATGATCTGTCCCCTCAGCGAAAACCCTTTGCTTCCCCTCTCTCACTACCATCCTTAGTCCTTCTGCCTTCTCCCCATTTATCCTTCGTTCCTCCATATTCCTCATTCCTCTACGTCCCAGCCCTCACAGTACATAACAGTAAAGTCGCCACCTGCACTAATGTCGCCAGGCGCCATATATTACGAATTATAGCCTCATTACTGCTGTGTCTGTGCCCCTGAAGATGATACACAGTAGTTTATATCATGACTGTATAATGTACCCTGTTTCAGCGTTGTTTTATGCTTTGTAGCTGCAAGTATATGTCAATACAGAAGGAATGAGAGAGAGAGAGTAGAGAGAAAGGAATGATGAAAAAGAGAGAAAGAGAGAGAGGGAAGGGAGAGAGAAGGGAAGGGAGAGACAGAATAAATAGAGGAAGGGAGAGAGAGAGAGAGAGAGAGTAAAGAGAGAGGAAGGGAGAGAGAGAATAAAGAGAGAGGAAGGGAGAGAGAGAGAGAGAGAGTAAAGAGACAGGAAGGGAGAGAGCAAGTGGCTGGCAGGGACTTTGTAATCAGTTGTTTGGTTTGGATCCAGAAACCGGACGGCGAGCAAAACAGTCCGTTATTTTAGCTGTTTTGACCAATTTCTACAGGAGTAACGGCTACAGGACAGTGCACAAGGTAACTGTAGACACTTAGGCAGCTACAGGTATACAGGCAACCTAAATAAACCCTTAAATAACTCTAAAATAAGGTAAAATAAGAACATTTTTCCTAACATGGCGTATAGAATCGGGTAATATTTTGATACTTTTTTGCCGAAACAGTCGTGTATTTTAGCAGTTTTGACCCATTTCCCGTGGATTGTCGGCTACAGGACAGTGCATTGAGTCTGTTAGACACACCACGCCGGGATCTTTAGTTAATAAATAATCTCCGTTGCAGGCTGCTTGGTATAATCACATCTGTGGTCGTGTACATCACTGCCATTCCTCAGTTTTGTACAACATATTTCCTCACAACATTTTCCTTCAGTCTTTTTTTCTTGATACAGGAAAACCTCGCGTATTCGGACCCTCAATCCTCCTTTTTTTTTTTTTTTTTTTTTTTTTTTTTTTTTATTTTTTTTTTTTAGGGGTCGAAGTTTCCGGTAAAACTTTGGAAGAAGTCCTTCACCCCTATCTTTTTTTTCTTCCCCCTATAGCCAGCAAGCCTGGGGAACTGGGGGGAATACGGGGTTTTTGGGTGGGGGAAGCAAATATAAGTGATTTATGGCTCCCCAAAAAATCATCAAAGTCACTATGTAAAAATCTAGGGAATTCCCTAAATTAGGGATTTCCCTAGATACCCATTGCTAGGGAATTTTCCTTAATTGATATATGTATAGATTTGGAAAATTTTGGGAGAGCAATAAATGAGTCGTGTCTGCCTTCCCTACCCAAAAACCCAAGTTTTCCATAAGGCCACCATGCTTGCTGGTCATAGGAGGTCAAAGAAAAACCTAACCTTTCTAGCCAGAAGGGGCTGCGCTCCCCATGGACCCCCTAAGGGTTGCTAACCTAACCTCACTATAACTCCCTAAAAGTTACTAACCTAACCTCACTATAACGAATACAGTTGATTCGGGCCACCAGTTGAATCAGGCCGCCTATATTAAATGCATACCAAGCATGCATTTATGCATAAGCTTATAGGCTTTAATGAAACCTAACCTAACCTTAACCACAAAGTATACCTAACCTAACCTTAACCACAAAGTATACCTAACCTAACCTTAACCACAAAGTATACCTAACCTAACCTTAACCACAAAGCATACCTAACCTAACCTAACCTTAACCACAAAGTATACCTAACCTAACCTAACCTAACCTAACCTTAACCACAAAGTATACCTAACCTAACCTTAACCACAAAGTATACCTAACCTAACCTAACCTCACTATAACCCTTTAAAAGTAACTAACCTAACCTCACTAACCCTTAAAAGTAACTAACCTAACCTTACTATAACCCCTTAAAAGTAACTAACCAAACCTCACTATAACTCCTTATAAGTATCTAACCTAACCTCACTATAACCCCTTAAAAGTAACTAACTTAACCTCACTAACCCCTTAAAAGTAGCTAACCTAACCTCACTATAACCCCTTAAAAGTAACTAACCTAACCTCACTATAACCCCTTATAAGTATCTAACCTAACCTCACTATAACCCTTTAAAAGTAACTGACCTAACCTAACTATAGCCCCTTATAAGTATCTAACCTAACCTCACTATAGTCCCTTAAAAGTAACTAACCTAACCTCACTATAACCCCTTAAAAGTAACTAACCTAACCTCACTATAACCCCTTAAAAGTAACTAACTTAACCTCACTAACCCCTTAAAAGTAGCTAACCTAACCTCACTATAACCCCTTAAAAGTAACTAACCTAACCTCACTATAACCCCTTATAAGTATCTAACCTAACCTCACTATAACCCTTTAAAAGTAACTAACCTAACCTAACTATAGCCCCTTATAAGTATCTAACCTAACCTCACTATAGTCCCTTAAAAGTAACTAACCTAACCTCACTATAACCCCTTAAAAGTAACTAACCTAACCTCACTATAACCCCTTAAAAGTAACTAACCTAACCTAACTATAGCCCCTTATAAGTATCTAACCTAACCTCACTATAACCCCTTAAAAGTAACCAACCTAACCTCACTATAACTCCCAAAAATTTACTAACCTAACCTCACTATAACCCCCTAAAATTTACTAACTTAACCTCACTATAACCCCCTAAAAGTAACTAACCTAATCTTACTATAACCCCCTACAAGTTGCTAACCTAACCTTAGTTGTGATACGAATTGAGAAAGTAAAGGGAATAAAAAAAAAAAAAAAAAAAAAAAAAAAAGTCTTGCAATCTGGGGAAAAATCACTAGCCATCTAAGGAAAATCCCAAGAGAAATGATCACCCTACATTTAAAGCCTCAATGTACCCTAGCATCATAATCACATCATTAAACACTTTATATATGAGTAAATAGTCCTTTCAACTTACCTTCAAAGTTGAGATACACCGTGACGGCTGACATATGGCGCCGATGTTAGGCTACTTGATGGGGTGATTTGTATAATTACGTATTAAGTGGTAGTTATCGACAACAACTATTTTCTACTGATTTTCTATTAAAGTCCAATGTGGCAGGTTTAACAAGTGCAATAACCTTTCGTTTGCAAAATGAGTTTGTTGCGCACACACAAATAAAAGTACCTTTGGTTTCTCGTTATTACGCTCCTAATAAAAGTCCACCATCACCATGGAGTCACCATCACCACAACCTTCTGTGCCTGTGATCGCCAGTGAGTGAAGTGAACCGGGGTTAACGGTTGAACCCTCCGCCAATGCATGACGTCACTCGTGGCAATACTCGCTGAGTATTTATTAGAAACATCAATATATTCCCCTATATGATTATTATGCAATATATATGCTTAAATATATCAGAAAGGTTGATGTGGTACGAATTTAGAGCATTTCATATCCATATATGCAATAATTCATGCAAACTACGTGTTCCTTACACAGGGACTACTTATTCAGCTGTAGTCAAGGGTGTACTGGGGCTCAGTCTAGCTAGGAAACGCTCGGGACTGGATCTGACTGGACTTAGAATTTTTTGAGGCACCTCATATTTCATAGCGGCCGTGTTGGTTAACCAAGGCCGAGCGCACGCTGGAACCTTTACAGATGTGAAGTACAATAAGCTACAATACAGTGCGGTAGTTCATTTCAGTCAAAGCCGGAAGGATGAGTTCCAAAGTATTTCCAAATTTCCTACCGTAGATAACAGTGAAGTCGCCAGTTCTACGTTTCTTTGTTATTTACAGACGTGTGGTGGCGTTAATACTTACATTTGTACATCCATGATTTCAGGAAAGTTAGAAGGGGCTATCTGGAAAGTCTGTGTCATTTTGTGTCTTCATCTGTGTCATAGTAGGGCTATAAATGAACAAATTACAAAAATAAAAACCCGAGTGGCGACCTCACTATACCTACTACAGTAAAGTCGCCAGATAGTATTTTAACCCAACAGTTGAGTCGCCACTCTGGGGAATTCAGGGAAATTAGAGGTAAAGTAAAACAAGTCTATATATATTAGCTGCGGAAGATGCTTGGATATATAAAAATTCCTCTGCCAACGTGAAAATAAATTCTATTCAAGTTTGAAAGATCTGGCAAGTCTGTGTCCTGCCGCCCGAAAAGCTACTGTTTACTGTCTGTCATCGCGCGAAGAAAAACGTGAGAAGCAAAATGCACAACAGTTATTACTTGCAGCTACAAAGCATAAAACAACGCTGAAACAGGAAGATTATAGTCATGATATAAACTACTGTGTAACATCTTCAGTGGCACATAAAATCAGTATTGATGCTATAATTCGTAATATTTGGCGCCTGGCGACTTCACTGCAGGTGGCGACTTCACTGTTATCTACGTTATGTTAAGCTAATATATACACTTAGAATTTTTTTTTTTTTTTTTTTTAGGGGTCAAAATTTGCTAGCTAATATATACACCTAGATTTTTTTTTTTTTTTTTTTTTGAGGGGTCAAAATTTCCTAGCTAATATACTATACACCTAGAATTTTTTTTTTTTTTTAGGGGGCGAATTTCCTACCTAATAATATTTATATACAACTAGATTTTTTTATTTATTTATTATTATTATTTTTTTTTTATACCTATCCCCCCCTATATAATCCCCCCATTATTCGGATCCTTGCGTTACTCAGACCACTCCTTGGCCCAATGAGTCCCAATAGGAGAGGTTTTACTGTATATAATTTTCTCAGCCATTCTCTAATACTACCTTAAAAAACATGTTGCTTTCTTTTCCTCCGTTCTTTGTTCATTTTTCTGCCTTACTTCCTCTTTCCTTTCCTTTGCTCTTCCTTGACGGCTTGTTTTGCATCCACCTCCCTGTCATCATCCGTTGTCCTCGGCCTAAAGCTCTCGCCAGGATCTCCTGGGTTTGCAGTCTGCCATTTCAATCTTAGTTTTGATGGGTCTATCTCTTCCTTCTGCATAAGGTCCCAATCTTACTACTTCTTCCACTTCATCTTCAAGTCTTGTCTCTTCCTCCTCATCATTCAATTTCATCAACACGTCCTTTATTCACCCTATTAGTCCAGTTATTCACCTCCCCTTTCAGGAGGAGGAGGAGGGAGAGGAGGCCTTTGCCAAGTGTGGGTGTGAGTGAGGCAGGAAGAAAGGGGTGGGGCCCCGCAGGCAGGAGCAGAGTGTCAGGGCAGTGCGTGGCTCTCTGTGTGCTGACTGTCACCACTGTTGCAGGTGCTGAGGTCACAGTCCAAGCCGGCTGCCCCGCCCGGCACTGACCCGGCTCGCTGCGGCATCCCCGAGGGTTCCCACATGACCGGCCCGTCGTGTGTGGTGGCCAGAGTGTTGCTGCGGTGGAGGCTGTGGGGCCGGGCAGCAGCATGAGGGGCCCGGGGAGCAGCAGGATCAGTCTGCCTCAGGGGTGGGGAGGCACAGGGGTGATGGCAAGAATCACCTGGAAACAGGCAGATCAGGCCACAAGGCACACAGTGAGCTGAAGTGCCAGCAGTGTGACAAAACATTCAAATGCAAGACTAAGCTTGAGAAACATTCCTTGACACACAGTGGTGTCAAGAATTATGAATGTTTAGAGTGTTGGAAAAGATTTACTGAAAAGAGTTCCCTCACCAGACACACCCTGAAAACACAGTGGTGTTAAGAATTATGAATGTTTGGGAGTGGGAAAAGATTTACTGAAAAGAGTTCCCTCACCAACACACCCTGACACACTGTGGTGTTAAGAATTATGAATGTTTAGAGTGTTGGAAAAGATTTACGGAAAAAGAGTTCCCTCACCAGACACACCCTGACACACAGTGTGTTAAGAATTATGAATGTTTAGAGTGTGGGAAAAGATTTACTGAAAAAGAGTTCCCTCACCAAACACACCCTGACACCCAGTGGTGTTAAGAATTATGAATGTTTAGAGTGTGGGAAAAGATTTACTGAAAAGATTTCCCCTCACCAGACACACCTGACACACAGTGGTGTTAAGAATTATGAATGTTTAGAGTGTGGGAAAAGATTTACTGAAAAGGTTAACCTCACCAAACACACCCTGATACACAGTGGTTTTAAGAATTATGAATGTTTAGAGTGTGGGAAAAGATTTACTCAAAAGCCTAACCTCACCAAACACACCCTGACACACATTAGTGTTAAGAATTATGAATGTTTTAGAGTGTGGGAAAAGATTTACTACAAAGATCAGCTCACCAGACACACCCTGACACACAGTGGTGTTAAGAATTATGAATGTTTAGAGTGGTGGGAAAGATTTGCTGCAAATGGTGAACTCACCCAACACACCCTGACACACAGTGGTGTTAAGAATCAAGAATGCCTAGAGTGTAGGAAAGGTTTTATACCCGTTCACAACTCACCCAACACACCCTGACACACAGTGGTGTTAAGAATCAAGAATGCCTAGCGTGTGGGAAAAGGTTTTATACCCGTTCTGAAACTCGCCAAACACACCCTGACACACAGTGGTGTTAAGAATCAAAAATGCCTAGAGTGTGGGAAAAGGTTTATACCCGTTCTGAACTCACCAGACACACCCTGACACACAGTGGTGTTAAAAATCATGAATGCCTAGAGTGTGGGAAAAGGTTTTATACCCGTTCTGAACTCACCAAACACACCCTGACACACAGTGGTGTTAAAAATCATGAATGCCTAGAGTGTGGGAAAAGGTTTTATACCCGTCCTGAACTCACCAACACACCCTGACACATAGTGGTGTTAAGAATTATGAATGTTTAGAGTGTGGGAAAAGATTTGGTAAAAGAGTTCCCTCACCACACACACCCTGACACACAGGGGTGTTAAGAATCAAGAATGCCTGGGAGTGTGGGAAAAGGTTTTATACCCGTTTGAACTCACCAAACACACCTCTAGACACACTGGCTTGCGGGAGTTCAAGTGTGATATTTGTAGCAAGTGTTTTAAGACAAAGCCTGATATTGCCAAGCACATGAAGATCCACTTTTGAGGTGGTGTGTTGTGTGGACAAGTGTGGTTGTCCCCGTGCCTGTGGGAGTGTGTCCTGTGTGGAAATGGGTGGTGGGGGTTTGATGGGCAGTGTGTTACATGTGTGGTGGCAGCCGTGCCCTTGTGTTCTGTGAGGGAGTAAATGGCCCCAGCAGTTTGTTGGGTTGGCAGTGCAGGTGTGACATCAATAAATGTATCCAGGGTTTTAAAGGTTTCTCTGCTGATTGCCTTAAAAAACAGTCTTTCCACGCATAAGTTACACTCCTATTTTCTGCAGGTCACATATATGTATATCACATAAAGCTTACTCAGTCTCTTCATCATTGGATAGCCGCAGGAAAAGTGATGAAAACTGCATTAAAAGACAAGTCCAAATTGTCTACAATATACAAGACGATGCGACGAAAGTTAGAAAAAAACGAGGCTATAAATATTTCCACCTGTGTCTATTTCATGCAGGTTTTTCCATAGAATGATCAAAGTATCCTGGAAAAATGAAACATGGTATACTAGTGTGAACATTCCCCTAAATATGAAGGCATTAATACAATAAGGCAGAAATTTGCCTAAAAAGGGGGTAGCTAGTGTCATTATGGCAATGGGTGAAAAGTAACTCAAACACGATGGAAATAGTTATAGATAAAGCACCATGAGTAGAATTAATAACAGTTGGAGTTGTTACACCTGAACAAAAGTAATCATTGAGGCAAATATAGGAGCTCCCATACTTCCGTACGTTCGTGGGGTTTGTACTGAACTTGCAATGTACAAAAGTTAGTCCAGCATTACTCTTGTCAATACTGAACACTGCACACACACCACTGTCAAAAGAACAAAAGTACACTACAGCTTATAGCCCAATATTACTCAACAGTGCCTATATTGTATCAGCTTAAATGGTCTATACAGCTTATAGCCCAATATTACTCAACAGTGCCTATATTGTATCAGCTTAAATGGTCTATACAGCTTATAGCCCAATATTACTCAACAGTGCCTATATTGTATCAGCTTAAATGGTCTATACAGCTTATAGCCCAATATTACTCAACAGTGCCTATATTGTATCAGCTTAAATGGTCTATACAGCTTATAGCCCAATATTACTCAACAGTGCCTATATTGTATCAGCTTAAATGGTCTATACAGCTTATAGCCCAATATTACTCAACAGTGCCTATATTGTATCAGCTTAAATGGTCTATACAGCTAATAGCCCAATATTACTCAGTGCCTATATTGTATCAGCTTAAATGGTCTATACAGCTTATAGCCCAATATTACTCAACAGTGCTTATATTGTATCAGCTTAAATGGTCTATACAGCTTATAGCCCAATATTACTCAGTGCCTATATTGTATCAGCTTAAATGGTCTATACAGCTTATAGCCCAATAGTACTCAACAGTGCCTATATTGTATCAGCTTAAATGGTCTATACAGCTTATAGCCCAATATTACTCAACAGTGGCAGCGGGAACAGATGAAATAAAGCCAGAATATTATAAGGAACTTTCAAAGAGTAAGACATTGATGACAGTGTTAGAAAAAGGTATGAAAACAGTGTTAGAGACAGGGAATGTGCCAGGAGGATGGAGGGAGTCAAGGACCGTAATGATACCAAAGGTTAGCAAGCCAAAAGTTAGGGAATTGAGACCAATAGCACTAACTAATGTTGGGTATAAATTGATGATGGCTGTAATCAGAAATAGTCTGGAAGATCATATTAGGAAAAATGAAATAGGGAAGACCACACAGGCAGGATTCACAGGGGCAGTAGAATAGAAAATAATTTATTCATATTAAGATATTGCATAGAGAGGTCCTATAAACTAAAGAAACCACTAATAGTCATTTCAATAGATTTTGCAAAGGCCTATGATAGTATTAAGAGAGGAAAAATTATAGAATTATTAATGCAATATAAGATTAACCCTAAGATTATTGAATTCATAGCAAACGTATATATAGGAGACAAACAAGATAGAATTAGATCAGGTAAGAATAGAGATAATGTAACAAGTGGAATTAGGCAAGGTGTACGGCTTCAACACTCTGTTTAAATTAGTGACCTTCAGGATTATCCAGGAATTAGAAGAACTAGGCAAGGGGTTTAAGACGAATATTTAGCATACCAGCACTTTTTCTTTGCAGACGACGGATGTTACTAGCAAGTAGTATAGAGGAGGCAGAACAGGTAGTACACGGTTTGAGGAAATAGGTAAGGATATGGATTGGAAATGAATAAAAATAAAAGTAACATAATTATTTTCAATATAAAGATAAGCCTGAAAAGCTGGAAATATAAATGTTAGAGATAGAATGAAATATTTAGGGATAACCATAAATGACAAGAAGAATTGTTTCAAAATACAAAAAGAAGAAATGTTAATAAGGCAAGAAAAATGGCAAATATGACGTATAGTACATCGCAAAAGTTGCTCTAAAATTCTGATGGGGAAACGTACTGGAAAAGTGTGGCATTACCATCAATACTATATGGGGTTAATGTGATAAATTTAACAAAGCAAAAATGGATAAATTACAGAGAATTGAAAATGGGGTGTACCGTCAATCTTTGGGGCACAGGCATATACACAGGGGGCAGCACTTTCCCAGGGCAAGTGGGAGCGTCCAGTGTTAGGAATAGAATAAGGGAGGGACAGTGGAAGTACTTGAGGTATGTATTAGTAGACGGAATGGCCTAGTGAAAAGGATAGGAGAGGAGATGATTGAAAAAGACAAAATAAATGGATGCAAGCTGTAATGAAAGATTTGACAAAGACTGGAGTCATGAACCAGGGTGTGAGGTGTGAGACAAAGGAGAGTATAAGGAAAAAAATGAGAGAGTTGGACACAAGAGAATGGGTGAATGAAATGAATGAAAAAACAAGTTTGAAAATATATAGAAAATGGAGAAAGAGAAGGGAGGCCAAGAAGAAATATACAGCAATGACCAAGCTTCAGAACTACTGTTCAAGTGCAGGACAAACAACCTAAACTAAACGACAGAAGGAGGTTCTGGGGAGAAGAAATAACTTGTGATTTATGTGGGGCGGAAAAGGAGGACTTAAAACATTTTCTGCTATGGTGCCCAGCCTACAGTAATGAAAGGAAGAAAAGTGTGAGGCTACAACAACCTTACCTAGAGGAGGAAGAGGATATAGTGGGGGAGTATTTGTTTGGAGAGGGGAATGTGGAAGAAGCAAAAAGAACAATCAACAGTTTTTGGATGACCAGAGAAAATAAGAAGAAAGAAAAAGAAAGAAACTAATAAGATAGAATAAGAGAAGAAAACTAATTAAATACCCAGACAGCAAGAAGAAACACGTCAGGGAGTGCCGTTGAAAAAGGCCTGACTCCCGACCAACAACTGAACTGAACTGAACTGGCTATATTGTATCAGCTTAAATGGTCTATACAGCTTATAGCCCAATATTACTCAACAGTGGCTATATTGTATCAGCTTAAATGGTCTATACAGCTTATAGCCCAATATTGCTCAACAGTGCCTATATTGTATCAGCTTAAATGGTCTATACAGCTTATAGCCCAATATTACTCAACAGTGCCTATATTGTATCAGCTTAAATGGTCTATACAGCTTATAGCCCAATATTACTCAACAGTGCCTATATTGTATCAGCTTAAATGGTATATACAGCTTATAGCCCAATATTACTCAACAGTGGCTATATTGTATCAGCTTAAATGGTCTATACAGCTTATAGCCCAATATTACTCAACAGTGCCTATATTGTATCAGCTTAAATGGTCTATACAGCTTATAGCCCAATATTACTCAACAGTGCCTATATTGTATCAGCTTAAATGGTCTATACAGCTTATAGCCCAATATTGCTCAACGTGCCTATATTGTATCAGCTTAAATGGTCTATACAACTTATAGCCCAATATTACTCACAGTGCCATATTGTATCAGCTTAAATGGTCTATACAGCTTATAGCCCAATATTACTCAACAGTGCATATATTGTATCAGCTTAAATGGTCTATACAGCTTATAGCCCAATATTGCTCAACAGTACCTATATTGTATCAGCTTAAATGGTCTATACAGCTTATAGCCCAATATTACTCAACAGTGCCTATATTGTATCAGCTTAAATGGTCTATACAGCTTATAGCCCAATATTACTCAACAGTGGCTATATTGTATCAGCTTAAATGGTCTATACAGCTTATAGCCCAATATTACTCAACAGTGCCTATATTGTATCAGCTTAAATGGTCTATACAGCTTATAGCCCAATATTACTCAACAGTGCCTATATTGTATCAGCTTAAATGGTATATACAGCTTATAGCCCAATATTACTCAACAAAGCCTATATTGTATCAGCTTAAATGGTCTATACAGCTTATAGCCCAATATTACTCAACAGTGCCTATATTGTATCAGCTTAAATGGTCTATACAGCTTATAGCCCAATATTACTCAACAGTGCCTATATTGTATCAGCTTAAATGGTCTATACAGCTTATAGCCCAATATTACTCAACAGTGCCTATATTGTATCAGCTTAAATGGTCTATACAGCTTATAGCACAATATTACTCAACAGTGCCTATATTGTATCAGCTTAAATGGTCTATACAGCTTATAACCCAATATTACTCAACAGTGCCTATATTGTATCAGCTTAAATGGTCTATACAGCTTATAGCACAATATTACTCAACAGTGCCTATATTGTATCAGCTTAAATGGTCTATACAGCTTATAGCACAATATTACTCAACAGTGCCTATATTGTATCAGCTTAAATGGTCTATACGTAGTGTTAATGGTTCTTACTATTACCATCACCACTGACTGGCTGACTGACTGACTGACTGACTACTGACTGGCTGACTGACTGACTGACTGGCTACACTCTAATGCTTCTGAGACATGTTGGAGGGATGAAATATACATGAAAACCACTGCATAGTTATAATTACTCACAGGTTTGTACGTATCTCTGAATGTATGTAACTTGAACGTTGGTAATGAGTTAGAGGTAGAGTTCCGTGGTGGTTTTTTTTGCCATTTTTGTTGCAAATCACTACCGTACATAACAGTAAAGTCGCCACCTGCACTAATGTCGCCAGGCGCCATATATTACGAATTATAACATTACTACTGCTGTGTCTGTGCCCCTGAAGATGATACACAGTAGTTTATATCATGACTGTATAATGTACCCTGTTTCAGCGTTGTTTTATGCTTTGTATCTGCAAGTATATGTCACTACAGAAGGAATGAGAGAGAGGGAAGAAAGAGAGAAGGGAAGGGAGAGAGAGAGAGACTAAAGAGAGGAAGGGAGAGAGAGAATAAAGAGAGGAAGGGAGAGAGAGAGAATAAAGAGGAAAGGAGAGAGAGAGAGAGAATAAAGAGGAAGGGAGAGAGAGAATAAAGAGAGGAAGGGAGAGAGAGAGAATAAAGAGAGAGGAAGGGAGAGAGAGAGAGAGAGAGGAGGGAGAGAAGAGAGAGAGAGGAAGGGAGAGAGAGAGAATAAAGAGAGGAAGGGAGAGAGAGAGAGAGGAAGGGAGAGAGAGAGAGGAAGGGAGAGAGAGAGAATAAAGAGAGAGAATAAAGAGAGGAAGGGAGAGAGAGAGAATAAAGAGAGAGGAAGGGAGAGAGAGAATAAAGAGAGAGAGAGAATAAAGAGAGAGGAAGGGAGAGAGAGAGAATAAAGAGAGAGGAAGGGAGAGAGAATAAAGAGAGAGTAAAGAGAGAGGAAGGGAGAGAGGAAGTGGCTGGCAGGGACTTTGTAATCAGCTGTTTGGTTTGGACCCAGAAACCGGACGGCGAGCAAAACAGTCCGTTATTTTAGCTGTTTTGACCCATTTCTACAGGACTAACGGCTACAGGACAGTGCACAAGGTAACTGTAGACACTTAGGCAGCTACAGGTATACACTATACAAGTGTAGTGGTCAAAATGACCATCTACACCGTTGTCACCAATATGTAGTGCCCACCTTGGGAGTGTACTCTACAGTCCTGGTTACTCCGCTGCCACCACCCACATTAAATGGGAAAAAATATATGAATGAACAAAAATAAAAGATTTAAGAAAATATTTAAGTACTGGTTGGAAACTGAATGACAACGCGTTAATATATTTCTAATTATAATATATTTAACTCTACTGTCTCACTTGGTAATTATTATACATTCACAAGTTATCTTAATATTAAGTCTTCCTTCCCTCCTAGCGATACGCACGCGAAATGCTCAAGTCGTTATCCTAATATAGTTTACTATCTTTGGTAACTTCGGTTGCACTGTCACCACATTAACGATACGCACATGTAATGCTCAAGTCGTCATCCTAATCTAGTTTACTATCTCTGGTAACTTCAGTCGCACTGTTACCCCTTTAACGATACGCATATGTAATGCTCAAGTCGTTATCCTAATATAATGTATACGTAGTCTATCCCACTTCCAACGTTTCCCTCTCACTTATTTCTATATTTCCTTCTTTCTCCTTGTCCTCACACGGCTGGCTGTGACATGTTGCAGTTGCCCCCTCTGCTAATTTGTGAGCGCTTGGCCCCCTGGTCCGCCAACAGCATCCTACCTTGGGACCCTTTACCAAGGGCGAGAATATCACCTCCCCACAGGCGACTTAACTCAATGAACGTCGAGCTGCTTCTAAAATTATCCTAACCTAGAATCCCCGTCCTCACTTCGTTTCGCTACGTGTCTAATTACTACTGGCTTAAAATATAAGCCTAACCAGTGATTCAGGAATGAGGCGTGGAGGAAAATTCCTCGTTAGCTTATTGATACTTATGTGTTATTTCATCTCTTCCCCTATTAATGTAATTTCTCGCGTTACACAGGCAACCTAAATAAACCATTAAATAACCCTAAAATAAGGTAAAATAAGAACATTTTTCCTAACGGCGTATTGAATCTGGTAATATTTTGATATTTTGCCGAAGCAGTCGTGTATTTTAGCTGTTTTTACCCATTTCCCGTGGATTGCCGGCTACAGGACAGTGCACAAGGTAACTGTAGACACTTAGGCAGCTACAGGTATACAGGCAATCTAAATAAACCCTTAAATAACCCTTAAATAAGGTAAAATAAGAACATTTTTCCTAACATGGCGTATAGAATCTGGAAATATTTTGATACTTTTTGCCGAAACAGTCGTGTATTTTAGCTGTTTTGACCCATTTCCCGTGGATTGCCGGCTACAGGACAGTGCATGGAGTCTGTTAGACACACCACGCCTGGATCTTTAGTTAATAAATAATCTCTCCGTTCCAGGCTGCTTGGTATCATCACATCTGTGGTCGTGTACATCACTGCCATTCCGTTTTGTACAACATATTTCCTCACAACATTTTCCTTCAGTCTTTTTTCTTGATACAGTAAAACCTCGCGTATTCGGACCCTCGTTGTTCAGACCTCCTCCTTTTTTTTTTTTTTTTTTATTTTTTTATTTTTTTTATAGGGGTCGAAATTTCCTAGCTACATAATACACCTAGAATTATTATTATTTTTTTTTTTTTAGTGGTCAAAATTTCCTAGCTAATATATAGGGTGGGTTGGGGATGTACCGTACACTTTTTTTTTTTTAAATCAGGAAAAAAAAAATTGAGTGAAATTTGAATTTTTTTATTATGTATTACAAAATATAAGATATGGACTACATTATGTGTAAGGCACAACTCTGGCAACATGATAAAAGCAACTGAAAAATAGGCCCGAAAAAAAAAACTAAAAACGTACGGACCATCCATAGGTGAGGACGCTCCATACAGAGATATTTATCGATAAGTAAAAAAAAAAAATTGAAAATAAAAAAATCAAGCACAGTTGAATTAGGGCAACACATTTCATGAAATGGACCCTAGTGATGAAATCAAATCAATTTATATTAGCAATATAATAGTGCAAGCAATTTTAATCAATTAAAAAGTGAAAGTAAAAAAAAGTGAAAATAAATTTTGACTTTGAAGTTCCTGAATTTTTTTTTTTTAATATATATTTGCAATCATATTAATACTTTCATTACCCTACATAATGTACTTAATCATGGAAGTGCTTCTGTAGCACTTCCAGAAGGGAAACATAAATTAATAAGTATTTATAATAAATGCAGATGATTTAATGCAATATTTGGCATATTTTAATTTGATTGAAATTAACACTGCTTGGAATTACCTTTAGAATGTAGATATAGGCCTATAGCCTAGTTTCATTAGGCTACACAATCTTGACAAGCATGGATGGAAGCATGGAAACATACTGGTAAAACACCACAAGGATTATGAACAGATGAATGAAATCACTACTGTGATAGGTTTCACTATCTAATATTATGTTGCTGCATCCTACTTGACATTATTGAAAACACATAACCCATACCAGAATTTTAAATTTTTTGTTTACACTGTGGATGTTACCTACATTTAAAAACCACACTGTACGAAGTGTCCACATGACGCCATTCACATGTAAACCAACATTTCGGATCGTTCGTGTGGCTGGAATGTCTTTATATCCCTTTGGTACATCACAACTGAACACATTTCGATACTTAATACCTTACCCCCACACTGCTGGCATATTCATGAACACAAGAGACCATGAAATGGAGGCCAAATATTACATGGGACATGCCAAAAACCAGTCGTGGGCGTTGCGATAAGTAAAGCGATAATGCGATAAAGCGATAATATCGCTTTAACCGAAAATTTACCGCTTATCGTTTATCGCAAGACCGGAAAAACTTATCGCTTATATTTATCGCTTTCAAATTTCCCGCGATAAATCCAGCGATAAAGTAGAAGACGAAAAACCGTTACGGCGGGAGGTTACAGGCTCATTGTTACGCGGCAAACAGATGCGGCCAGGCGCCTGGCGGCCCGCGCTTCTGTTGTCAGTTTCTTTGAAAAAGTTTCTTTTCCAAACTGGACGCATCTGATCTCAGCTCTGTGTTTCATTGTGCTACCAGCGATCCAAAGCTTCTTTGTGTGTTATAACTTATATATACTTAATTCTTATTGTATATTGCTATCTTAACTAAATATCTAATTAATATATATTAGTTTTATATTTTTTTTTGCGTTTTGAGGTGCGCCTCGCGCGTGCCTCCCGTTCGTACGAACGTCGCGTGATTTTGTGTTTTAACTTTTCCTTTTCAGGAAATCGTTTAGGTTTTTGCGTTTTATATTGCGTTATTAATTAGTGTCGCGGCGGGCGCGCTTCATTGTTCGAGAATAGTGAATTTAGTGATTAGTGAGTGTCAAGATGTCAGGCAAGAGGACAGTGGAGGACTTTTTCCGCGTTTGGGGGCCAGCAGCAGTGATGTGACTCAGGAAAGGGAGCGGAACATTTCCAGGAGTTCGGGATCTGTGGACATTCCCACCATCTCCCGCTCGAGCTCCCTCATGTCCCTGGGCAGTGAGCCAGAGGACAGCCGCCCTGGCAGCCAGGCCAGTGACCAGGTAGACGTTGTGGATTGCGGGTGGCTGCAGTATTTCGAGCCAGGAGCTGCAGACCATCAAAGACAAGATGGCCGCTCTGACAAACTATTACAAGTTGTCCCCACGTGATCAAGTCTAAGAACGCACCAGACACTTCTTCCAAGGTCCTGGAAAGACAATCAAGGTCTACAACTTGTATATCATTTATCGCAGGATTTATCGCTTATCGCTTTAAGGTATTTTGGAAATTTATCGCTTTATCGTTATAGGACTTAGCGGAAAAATGTATCGCTTTATCGTTATCGCTTTATCGCAAAATTTATCGCTGCCCACCACTGCCAAAACAACAAAACTCACCTCTAAATGATCCAAGCGCCGACATCCAAATCTCTCCCGCTCAGCTGATCGAACCCTTTTCTCTTACTACATTTATACGGTAACTATCCTAAACCTATAAATATGGCCAAGGGAGCATTTGTACGTTAATCCATATGTACGGTATCTCCCCAACCCACACCTACACCTAGAATTTTTTTTTTTTTTTTTTTTTTTTTTTTTTTTTTTTTTTTTTTTTTTTTTTTTTAGGGGTCGAATTTCCTAGCTAATATATACACCTAGAATTATTATTAATTTTTTTTTTTTGAGGGGTCAAAATTTCCTAGCTAATATACTATACAATTAGATTTTTTTTTTTTTTTTTAGGGTGCGAAATTTCCTACCTTAATATTTATATACAACTAGATTTTTTTTTTTATTTTATTATTATTATTATTTTTTTTTTATACCTATCCCCCCCTATATAATCCCCCCATTATTCGGATCCTTGCATTACTCGGACCACTCCTTGGCCCAATTAGTCCCAATAGCAGAGGTTTTACTGTAAATAATTTTCTCAGCCATTCATCTAATACTACCTTAAAAAACATGTTGCTTTCTCTTCCTCCGTTCTTTGTTCATTTTTCTGCCTTACTTTCCTCTTTCCTTACCTTTGCTCTTCTTGACGGCTTGTTTTGCACCCACCTCCCTGTCATCATCCGCTGACCTCGGCCTAAAAAGCTCTCGCCAGGATCTCCTGGGTTGCAGTCTGCCATTTCAATCTTAGTTTGATGGGTCTATCTCTTCCTTCTGCATAAGGTCCCAATCTTACTACTTCTTCCACTTCATCTTCAAGTCTTGTCTCTTCCTCCTCATCATTCAATTTCATCAACACGTCCTTTATTCACCCTATTAGTCCAGTTATTCACCTCCCCTTTCAGGAGGAGGAGGAGGAGGGAGAGGAGGCCTTGCCAAGTGTGGTGTGAGTGAGGCAGGAAGCAGGGCGTGGGCCCCGCAGGCAGGAGCAGAGTGTCGGCAACGCGTGGCTCTCTGTGGGTGCTGACTGTCACCACTGTTGCAGGTGCTGAGGTCACAGTCCAAGACCCGGCTCGCTGCGGCATCCCCGAGGGTTCCCGCAGGACCGACCGTCGCGTGTGGTGGCCAGAGTGTTGCTGCAGTGGAGGTTGTGGGGCTGGGCAGCAGCATGAGTGGCCGGGAGCAGCAGGATGAGTCTGCCTCAGGGGTGGGGAGGCACAGGGGTGATGGCAAGAATCACCTGGAGGCAGGCAGCTCAGGCCACAAGGCACACACTGAGCTGAAGTGCCAGCAGTGTGACAAAACATTCAAATACAAGAGTCTGCTTGAGCAACATTCCGTGACACACAGTGGTGTTAAGAACCATGAATGTTTAGAGTGTGGGAAAAGATTTACTACAAAGGGTGAACTCACCAGACACACCCTGACACACAGTGGTGTCAAGAACCATGAATGTTTAGAGTGTGGGAAAAGATTTACTCAAAGAGTTCCCTCACCACACACACCTGACACACAGTGGTGTTAAGAATTGTGAATGTTTAGAGTGTGGGAAAAGATTTGCTAGAAAGAGTGAACCTCACCACACACACCCTGACACACAGTGGTGTTAAGAATTATGAATGTTTAGAGTGTGGGAAAAGATTTACTACAATGGGTAACCTCACCAAACACACCCTGACACACAGTGGTGTTAAGAATTATGAATGTTTAGAGTGTGGGAAAAGATTTACTACAAAGAGTGACCTCACCACACACAACCCTGACACAAAAGTGGTGTTAAGAATTATGAATGTTTAGAGTGTAGGAAAAGATTTGCTAGAAAGGGTGACCTCACCACACACACCCTGACACACAGTGGCGTTAAGGAATTATGAATGTTTAGAGTGTGGGAAAGATTTACTACAAAGAGTCACCTCACCAGACACACACCTGACACACAGTGGTGTTAAGAATCTGAATGCCTGGAGTGTGGGAAAAGGTTTTTAAATATCTGAACTCAACAAACACACCTTTAGACACACTGGCTTCGGGAGTTCAAGTGTGATATTTGTAGCAAGTGTTTCAAGACAAAGCCTGAGCTTGCCAGGCACATAAAAGATACACTTTTGAGGCGGTGTGTTGTGTGTGACAAGTGTGGTTGTACCCGTGCCTGTGGGAGTGTGTCCTGTGTGGCAATGGTGGTGGTGGTGGGTGGTGGGCAGTGTGTTACATGTGTGGTGGTACCCATGCCCTTGTGTTCTGTGAGGGGAGTAATGGCCCCAGCATGTTGTTGGGTTGGCAGTGCAGGTGTGACTTTCAATAAATGTATCCAGGGTTTTAAAGGTTTATCTGCTGATTGCCTTAAAAAACAGTCTTTCCACGCATAAGTTACACACCTATTTTCTGCAGGTCACATATGTATATCGCATAAACCTTACTCTGTCTCTCCATCGTTGGACAGCCCGCAGGAAAGTAATGACAACTGCATTAAAAGACAAGTTCCAAATTGTCTACAAATATACAAGACAGTGCGACAAAGTTAGAAAAAAAACGAGGCTATAAATATTTCCACCTGTGTCTATTTCATGCAGGTTTTTGCATAGAATGATCAAAGTATCCTGAAAGATGAAACATGGTATACTAGTGTGAACATTGCCCTAAATATGAAGGCATTAATACAATAAGGCAGAAATTTGCCTAAAAAGGGGGTAGCTAGTGTCATTATGGCAATGGGTGAAAAGTAACTCAAACACGATGGAAATAGTTATAGATAAAGCACCATGAGTAGAATTAATAACAGTTGGAGTGTTACACCTGAACAAAAGAAATCATTGAGGCAAATACAGGAGGTCCCATACTTCCGTACGTTCGTTTGGGTTTGTACTGAACTTGCAATGTACAAAAGTTAGTCCAGCATTACTCTTGTCAATACTGAACACTGCACACACACCACTGTCAAAAGAAAAAAGTACACTACAGCTTATAGCCCAATATTACTCAACAGTGCCTATATTGTATCAGCTTAAATGGTCTATACAGCTTATAGCCCAATATACTCAACAGTGCCTATATTGTTATCAGCTTAAATGGTCTATACAGCTTATAGCCCAATATTACTCAACAGTGCCTATATTGTTATCAGCTTAAATGGTCTATACAGCTTATAGCCCAATATTACACAACAGTGCCTATATTGTATCAGCTTAAATGGTCTATACAGCTTATAGCCCAATTACTCAACAGTTGCCTAAATTTTATCAGCTTAAATGGTCTATACGTAGTGTCAATGGTTCTTACTATTACCATCACCACTGACTGACTGACTGGCTGGCTGACTGACTAACTGACTGACTGACTGACTGGCTGGCTGACTGACTGGCTACACTCTAATGCTTATGAGACATGGTGGAGGGATGAAATATACATGAAAACCACTGCATAGTTATAATTACTCACAGGTTTGTACGTATCTCTGAATGTATGTAACTTGAACGTTGGTAATGAGTTAGAGGTAGAGTTCCGTGGTGTTTTTTTTGCCATTTTGTTGCAAATCACTACCGTAGATAACAGTAAAGTCGCCACCTGCACTAATGTCGCCAGGCGCCATATATTACGTATTATAGCCTCACTACTGCTGTGTCTGTGCCACTGAAGATGATACACAGTAGTTTATATCATGACTGTATAATGTAGGGTGGGTTGGGGATGTACCGTACACTTTTTTTTTTTTAAATCAGGAAAAAAAAAATTGAGTGAAATCTGAATTTTTTTATTATGTATTACAAAAATATAAGATATGGACTACATTATGTGTAAGGCACAACTCTGGCAACATGATAAAAGCAACTGAAAAATAGGCCGAAAAAAACAACTAAAAACGTACGGGACCATCCATAGGTGAGGACGCTCCATACAGAGATATTTATCGATAAGTAAAAAAAAAATTGAAAATAAAAAAATCAAGCACAGTTGAATTAGGGCAACACATTTCATGAAATGGACCCTAGTGATGAAATCAAATCAATTTATATAGCAAATATAATAGTGCAAGCAATTCTAATCAATTAAAAAGTGAAAGTAAAAAAAAAGTGAAAAATAAATTTTGACTTTGAAGTTCCTGGATTTTTTTTTTATAATATATTTGCAATCCTATTAATACTTTCATTACCCTACATAATGTACTTAATCATGGAAGTGCTTCTGTAGCACTTCCAGAAGGGAAACATAAATTAATAATTATTATAATAAATGCAGATGATTTAATGCAATATTTGGCATATTTAATTTGATTGAACTTAACACTGCTTGGAATTACCTTTAGAATGTAGATATAGGCCTATAGCCTAGTTTCATTAGGCTACACAATCTTGACAACCATGGATGGAAGCATGGAAACATACTGGTAAAACACCACAAGGATTATGAACAGATGAATGAAATCACTACTGTGATAGGTGTCACTATCTAATATTATGTTGCTGCATCCTACTTGACATTATTGAAAACACATAACCCATACCAGAATTTTAAAATTTTTGTTTACACTGTGGATGTTACCTCTTTAAAAAAACCCCACACTGTCGAAGGTCCCATGACCATTCACATGTAAACCAAAAAATTTCGGATCGTTGGGGGTGGAATTCTTTAACCCCTTTTGGACACCCAAAAACTGAACACTTTTCGATTTTAAATCCCTTACCCCCAATGTGCATTTTTCATGAACACAAGAGACCATGAAAGGGGGCCAAAAATTTTACAGGGGGAATGCCAAAAACAAAAATCCCTCAAAAATTTACCAAGGCCCCCACCAAATCTCTCCCGCTCGCTGATCGAACCCCTTTTCCTTACTACATTTAACGAATATCTAAACCATAAAATTGGCCAAGGGGAGTTTTTGTACTTTCATCCCGGGGGTACGGTATTCCCCAAAAACCCCCCTCCCTGTTTCAGCGTTGTTTTATGCTCTGTAGCGCAAGTATTTTAAAACAAAAGGAATGAGGGAGATAGAGAGAAAGGAATATGAAAAAGAGAGAAGAGGAGAGGGGGGAAAAAAAGGGGGAGGAAGGGAGGGAAAGAGAGACTAAAAGAAAGGGAGAGAAGGGGAGAATAAAGAGAGAGGAAGGGGAGAGGAGTAAAGAGAGAGGAAGGAGAGAGAGAGTAAAAGAGGGGAAAGGGAGAAGGAGAGGAGAGAGAAAAGGAAAAGGGGAAAGGAGAGAGAGAGAAAAAGAGAGGGGGAAGGGAGAGAGAGAAGGGGGGAAAAAAAGGACGGGAAAGGGGGAAGGGAGAGGGGAAGTGGCTGGCAGGGACTTTGAATCACTGTTTGGTTGGACCCGAAAACGGGAAGCGGCAAAACAGTCCGTTATTTTAGCTGTTTTGGCCCAATTTTCTACAGGACTAACGGCTACAGGACAGTGCACAAGGTAACTGTAGACATTAGGCAGACAGGTGTACAGGCAACCTAAATAACCTTAAATAACCTAAAATAAGGAAAAATTAAGAAATT
Organism: Chionoecetes opilio; assembly: GCA_016584305.1. Taxonomy (NCBI): domain Eukaryota; kingdom Metazoa; phylum Arthropoda; class Malacostraca; order Decapoda; family Majidae; genus Chionoecetes; species Chionoecetes opilio. The sequence continues at coordinate 63,225 of JACEEZ010003495.1, read as the reverse complement.
TTTTCCTAACATGGCGTATAGAATGGGAAAATTGGAACTTTTTCCCCGAAACAGTGTATTTTAGCTTTTTTGGCCCTTTTTTTCCCCGGGATTTGTCGGCTACAGGACTGCCAAAAGGTAACTGTAGAATTTTGGGCAGTTTACAGGTATACGGGAAACCAAAAATTTAAAACCCCTTAAAAAAACCTAAAAAAAGAAAATAAAAAAAAATTTCCTAATGGCGATAGGATCTGGTAATATTTTGAATTTTTGTCAAAAACAGTCGGGGTTTTTAGCTGTTTTGCCCATTTACCGGGTTTGTCGGCTACAGGACAGTGCTTTGGTCTGTTAGACACACCACCCGGATTTTTAGTAATAAATAATTCCCCTTTGGGGTGCGGGTCCACACATCGTGGTCGTGACTCCTGCCATTCCCTCGTTTTGTACAAAATTTTCCCTCCAATTTTCCCTTTCAGTTTTTTTTTTTGTACAGGAAACCTGCGTATTGGGACCCTCGTTTTTCAGATTTTCCCCCCTTTTTTTTTTTTTTTTTTTTTTTTTTAGGGGTAAAAACTTTCCACTAAAAATTCACCTAGATTTTTTTTTTTTTTTTTTTTAGTGGTCAAAATTTCTAGCTAACATTTTACACCTAGAATTTTTTTTTTTTTTTTTAGGGGTCAAAATTCCCCAGTAATATACTAACACTAGAATTTTTTTGCGGGGGGGCAAGATACCCTACCAAAATATTATATAACTAGATTATTTTACTTTTTTTTTTTTATTTTTTTTTTTATTTTTTTTATACTCCCCCCTATATAATCCCCCCCTTATTCGGGAAACCTTGCATACTCGGACACCCCCTTCCCCAATTAGTCCCATATGAGAGGTTTTACTATATAAAATTTTCTGGGCCATTCACTAATACGGGGTTTTTAACCTGGGTCGATCAAACCCCCAGGGTTCGGTGACCCATTTTAGGGGTTTTCGGGTAGGCCCTTAAAGAACATTGAAATTTGCTATTGTAATTCCAGATTTTTTCACCAGAGTAACTAGGGTTCTCTATAAAAAGGGTAAGTATTCATAGGGCCCCATGTTTTAAACGCTACTGGGCGCCATCTTTGGGGCCAAGGCCCCCCGTACCCAAGCCCGGGAATTCCAAGGCATTACCCCCCGTATATCATGTTATAAAATGTATAAAGGATAGACTGTTTCTTTTGGAAATGTTTTTTTATAAGATTATCACATAAAAAAATAAAAACACTTAAATTTAAAAATCATTATGAGACGAAAAAAATGATGAACTTTAACATTCACTTAAAAAAATCTCGTCATGTATAACTTTTGGGACAGTTAAAGATGGCAGATATCAATACAAGCAGAAAATTTAATTGCTTTCCATTTACTATTTCGTTTTTTTGATACATACAATAATACCATGCAAAAATAAGGTTTAAATAAATAAAATTTTTCTCTCTCCCCTTCTCTCCCTCCGACCGCTCTCTCCTCTCTCTCCTCTCTCCTCTCTCTCCTCTCCCCTCCTTACTCCTCCCCCCTTCCCTCTCCCTCCCCTTCTCTCTCTTCTCTCTCTTCTCTCCTCCGTGAAAGAGAGAGAGGAAAAATTTTAAGTGAAAGGAATAGTAAGATATGAGAGAGTAAACCAAAAAACCCTTTTTTAATTATTTTTCCCTTCTCTTCTCTCTCCCCCCCCTCTCTCTCTCTCTCCTCTCTCTCTCTCCTCTCTCCCTTCTCTCTCTCTCTCTCTCTCTCCTTAAATTTTTTATGGGTTTTTTTTTAAAAATATATAGAAAATATATTATATAATATAATATATATAATATATATATATTATATATATAATTTATATATAAAATATTTTAATATATATATATATATATATTGAAAAAGGGGGAGAAAGGGGGAGAGAGAGAGGAGGGAGAGAGATAGAGAGGGGAGAGAGAGAGAATTTTAAAAGGTTTTTTTGGTTACCTCATATATCTCTTTTTATTTCTCTCTCTCCTCCTCTCTCTCTCTTTCCGGAGAGAGAGGGGGAGGAGGGAAGAGAGAGAGAGGGGAGAGAAGAGGGGAGGGGTAGAGAGGAGAACAAAAAAAAAATTTTAAATAAAAAATACAAAAAAATTTGGGGGAGAGGGAGAGAAGAGGAGAAGGGAAGAGAGGGAAAAGAGGGGGGGAGGGGGAAAAGAGGAGAGAAGGGGGGAAAAGAGGGAGGGGAGAGAAGGGGAAAATTTTTAAAAAGGTTTTCCCCCAAAACCCTCAAAAATCCTTTTTTTATTATTTTTTTTTTTCAAAAAAGAGAGAGAGAGAGAAGAAGGGGAAGAGAGAGAGGAGAGAGAGAGAGAGAGAGGAGAGAGAGAGGGGAGGAGAGGAGCGGTCGGAGAGAGGAGAGAGTGGGAGAAGAGAAAATTTATTTAGTTAACCTTAATTTTTGCATGGTATTATTGTAGTATCAGAAAAGGGAAATATGTCAATGGAAAGCTAATTAAATTCTGCTTGTTTGATATCGGCCATCTTATAAGCTGTCCCCACAAAGTTATACATGACGACAAGTTTTAAGTGAATGTTAAGTTCTCATATTTCTTCAGAGTCTCATAAATGCCCTTTATTTAATGTGTTTTACTATGTTTTATGTGATAATTTTTATAGAACAAACTTTCCCGAAGATAACAGTCTACCCTTTAAATACATGTATAACATGATATACTGCGGGGTAATGCCTTGAGAACTTCCCCGGGTCTTGGGTGAACGAGGAGGCCTTGGCACCAAGATGGCGCCCACAAATCGAGTTGTCGCTACTCTATATAATACAGGTACTCTAGAGTAAACTATACGCGAAATCAAAGTAAATTTCAGCAGCGCGGTGGAGGGAGTCATGTGTGGGTGTGTAAAAGTGCGTGTGCTCGCCCGGCTCCCTCACTTCCGAGCTGTGGCGTATACGTTTAGGGGGCACAGCCTTGTTTTGCCATTGAATATCAAATTAGTGCAAAATATCCCTCCTGAGGCCTCAAAATGTCCTAAAAATGCTCGATTTTCAACAAATTTCATGACCCCTCCTCAGACCCCCAAGCTGTTGAGACTCACTTCGCTCGCCCATCCCCGTCTTAAAACAATCATGGATTCACCTCTGTGCCCCCCCCCCCTTCAGAGGACCTATATATGCCACTGCTTCAGAGTTCTGCCTTCCTTCTTATTATCCTAATAAAAATTTGAATTTTGAGGCAATATTCCTCTAATTTTTGCAAAAAAAAATTAAAATTTCAAAAATTTTATTTTATTTTTAATTTTTCCCTTGAATTTTGAAGCAATTTTTTTTTTTGTTTTAATTTTTTTTTCTTTTGGAAAATTGGGGGGCCCTCTCCCAAGGTGCAGAGGTTTTCGTTAGGGGTTGGGGCCGCCTCTGAAAAGGGTTTTAAGGGAACCCCTAAATCTAATCTCCCTTTAAAAAAAAACCTGTTGTTTTCTTTCCTCCGTTCTTTTTTTTTTTTTTCCCTGCCTTACTTCCTCTTTGGGGGGTTTCCCCGGGGACAGGGGGCCCCAGAGAGAAAAACCTCCCCAAACTCTAAATTTTGTTTAAAATTTTGGACTGTTAGGTGTTGCTGCCATAGGCCTTTTTAAAAAAATTTGGGGCACTCTAGGGGTAAAAGGGTCCTGAAAGGGTCATAAAATTTTTGGGCCCAATGACCTCAAAAAATGACCAAAAAGGATCAAATTTAAAATTGGTCCCAAAATTTTTATTTAAAACCCTTAGAAGGGGGTTTTTAATATCTTTTTTAAACCCCGTATGAGTCTCTGAATCATTCAAAGGTTTTTACAAATTTAAAACTTACATAAATTTAACAAAAAAAAAAGGGCAAAAAAATTTTGGAACTTTGCCCCTTGACCTGTGACCTTAAAGTTCATTCGCGACAAAAAAAATAAATTTTGGGTCAAAATTAAAAGCTTTGTTTTGTTTATTTTAAAAATAACAAAAAAAATTTTTGTCTTATTTTACTTTAAGGAAACCCCTGTACGGGTTTTTCAAACCAGGCAGAAATAGTTTTGCCTATTTTTCGGCCCCATGTTTTTCTATTTTTTTTTAAAAAACCTTTTTTTAGTATAAAAAAATGAGTTTTACCCAAACCAGAAAATTTTAATTTTTAAATACAATAAATAAAAAAAAATTATGTAAGTGAACCATTTTTTTTAAAATTGTTTTGAAAAATGAATAAAATTGTTTGTAAATAGGAAAAGTCAAAATTAAAAATTATAAATGAAAATAAATTAATAAATTTTTTTAAAAGTATTTTTTCAATTCATCATTTGTTTTACCGGGATGCGGAAACGAGGGAAACCCAAACTCAAATGCCCCCAAACCCTTTCCCTTTTTCCCCCAACCACCACGGTCCATAAAATAAGTTTTTTTGGATAATTAAATTTTATTTTTTAATGGATAAAGTTATCATTTTTTTTTAGGTAGGAAACATTTTGTCAAAATTCGTTTACAAACCCTTTGAATTTTTTATTTTTGTAATGACAAAAATTCTGCTCAGCTTTTTTTCCATTTCATTAACTTGAAGCAATAAAAAAATTTCTCCTGGCTCCCTTGCGCTTTGGGGTTTTGCCATGATCCGAAAAAACGTTCTCAGGGTCCCCAAAAACACTTTCAGCTTTGGGACTGTACAAATGCATAAAACCCCTGATTTTCCCTTTTTTTGGGGGTCAAGAATATCATAAATTCCTCACCAAACTCCTCTAAAGGTTTCCCAACCTTGAAAAACCAAAAAAGTTCCTTCCATGTAAATGCAAGCTACAAACATCCCAAAAAACCCAAAACCTCTTTATCCTCACAGACCCCCAAACCTTCCCCTTTCACATTCTTCTTCACACTAAAGGCTATTTTCCTCTCCAACGGAAAATTTTTGGAACATTTTCCCAACACCCAATGGATCACACGGGGAAAAAATTTCGGGGGAAATTTTTTGCCCCCCCCTTCACTTTTTTGGGCTTCCTGATCCCTTTAAACCAAATTCAGGGCAACCCTGCAACTTTTTTCCAAATGTTTTTCCCGGGAAGGTTGTTCATTTTTTCCAACAGAACCCGGGAATAGCCCCCAAATATTTATATAATGTTTTAGGCACGGAATGGAGCTTTTTTTATTTACTTTTTGTGTTTTTTCATGGGATCAAACCCTCCCTTTTTCACCTTTTTTGACATTTCACATTGGGTTTTAGAAATTTAGCTATTTAAAAACCAAAATATATCTGGAAAAAAAAATTAAAAAAACACAAAATTTATTAAAAAAAAAAAAAAAAAAATCGGCTTTGGGGAACCCGGGTACGGCTTCCTAGCAGAAAAAGGGAAACAATTTTTTAATGTTTTTTTGGAAAGAAACAAAACAAAGCTTAAATTTTGACTAAAGATTTTTTTTTTTTTTTCGCGGGTGAACTTCAAGGTCACGGGGTTCAAGGTCAAAGTTCAAATTTTTTGCCCCCTTTTTTTTAGTTTTTGATGTAAGTTAATTCCCGTAAACCTTTAAAAGATTCAGAGACTCTACTGAGTAAAAAGATTTTTAAAAACCCTCTCTCCCAATTTTTTAAAAAAAGATTTTTTGGGGCATTTGAAAGTTTGATTTTTTTAGGTCTTTTCGAGGTCTGGGGCCAAAAATTTTTTTATGAAACCCCCTTACAGGGGACCCGTTGGGCCCTAGATTATCAAATTTTTGGGACAAGGCATATGGCAATAACACCCCATAACTTTTGCCAAAATTTTAAACAAAATTTGGGGGGGTTGGGGGAGGTGTTAATTTGTCATTTTTGGGGGGCCACCTGTCCTGGAATGCCCCTTTCCTTTTCCCCTTCCTTCACGGCTTGTTTTTTCCCCCCACCTCCCTGTCATCATTTCCCTTGACCTCGGCCTAAAACTCTCCCCGGTCTCGTGGGTTTCAAATCTTCCCCTTTCAAATTGTTGAAAGGGTCTATCCCCTTCCTTTTTGCATAAAGGGGCCCAATTTTTTACTACTTCTTTTACTTTTATCTTCAAGTCTTGTCTCCTTCTCCTCATCTTCCCAAATTTTATCAACACGTCCTTTTATTTACCCCATTAGTCCATTATGACCTCCCCTTTCAGGAGGTGGAAAGGAGGGAGAGGAGGGGCCCTTTTCCAAGTGGGGGGTGAGTGAAGGAAAGGAAAACAGGGGGGGGGGCCCCGCAGGCAGGTAAAAGGGGTGTTTAGGAGCGCGGGGCTCTCTTTGTTTTGACGTCACCACTGTTTTCAGGTGCTTTTAGGTCACCCGTCCAAGCCGGCCCCCCGCCCCGCCCGGCACTGACCCGGCTCGGTTTCGGGGATCCCCGGGGGGTTCCCGGCAGGGAACTGCCCTCGCGGTGGGTGGCCCCGAGTGTTGCTGCGGTTTTAAAGGGTTGGGGGGGCCGGGGGCAAACATGAGTGGCCGGGAAACCGCAGGATCAGTTGCCTGGGGTGGGGAGGCACAGGGGGGGAGGCAAGAATCCCCTGGGGCAGGCAGCTCAGGCCACAAGGCACACAGTGAGCTGAAAATGCCCAAAATGTGACAAAAAAATTCAAAAACAAGAGTTGGCTTGAGGCACATTCCGTGAACAAGTGGTGTTAAGAATTATTAAGGTTTTAAAAGGTTTTGGGAAAAAAAATTTAAATTAAAAGATTTTCCCCCACCAAACACACCCTCCTAACACAGTGGGTTAAGGGAAATTTTGGAAAAGTTTAGAGTGTGGGAAAAAATTTTTCTAGAAAGGGTACCTTTACCACACACCCCCTGACACCCCAGTGGTGTTAAGAATTTAATGTTTTTAGAGTGTGGGAAAAGATTTTCTACAAAAAAGGGCCGCTCACCAAAAACCCCCCGCCACACGTGGTTTTAAGAAATTTTGAATTTTTTAAATGTTGGGAAAAAATTTTCTGCAAAGAGGGCACCTCACCCCAACACACCCCGACACACGTGGTGTTAAAAAATTTGAAAGTTTAGATGTTGGGGGGAAAATTTGTTAAAAAGTGGACCTCACCAGGGCACACCCCCGACACACGGGGGTGCTAAAATTAGAATTTTTTAGTGGGGGGAAAAGAAATTTTTACAAAAGTGACCTCACCAGGGAAAACCCTGATCACATTTTTAAGAATTTTGAAAGTTTTTTGAGTGTGGGAAAAAGGGGTTTTCTACAAAAAACTGAAACCCCACCCAAAACCCCTGAAAACACAGTGGTGTTAAGAATTTTTAATGGGTTTGAGTGTGGGAAAAAATTTTCTTGAAAGGGTGGAAAATCACCAGACACCCCTGACACACAGCGGGGGATAAGAATTATGAATGTTTTTAGTGTGGAAAAAAATTTTACTACAAATGGTTTACCTCACCCAACAACCCCCCTGAACACACAGTGGGTGTTGGGGAATTTTTGAATGTTTTTTGAGTGTGGGGAAAAAATTTTTCTAGAAAGGGTGCTCACCAAAAAACCCCCCGGACACACAGTTTGGGGGGGGGGGTTTAAGGGAAATTTTGAAAAAGTTTTGAGTGGGGGGAAAAGATTTCTAGAAAGAAGTGAACCAACCACAAAACCCCCTGATACCAGTGGGGTTAAGGGAAACAAGAATGCCTAGAGTGTAGGAAAAGGTTTTTTACCCCTTTTTGAACTCACCCTACACACCCCGAACACAGTTTTGTTTAAAAAATATGAATCTTAGGTGTGGGAAAAGGGGTTTTTAACCCCTTCTGAACTCCAAACCCCCACACCTTTTGACACACTGGCTTTTCGGGAGGGCAAGTGGGGGTGGGTTTTTTAGAAGTGTTTTTAAACAAAGCCTTTATATTGCCGGCACATGAAGGTCCAAATTTTTTAGGGGGGTGTGTTTTTGGGACAAGTGTGGTTTACCCTGATCTTTTTAAAAATGGATCGCGGACTAGGCTAGCTGTGGGCCGAGATTTCTAATCACCACCGCCATCTTTTCAACCAAAAAAATACATGGGCCGGGGCCCGGCAGTGGGGTGGGTGTTGGCTGTGGGATGTTATAGCCCATATTACCAAACCCACTACACTATTAACCCCTAAATACTACTATACTAAATTTCCAAAATAATACCCACTATTAAACCCCCCTACAACTACTATTTAAAACTTACTATACTAAAACCTTTCCCCCAGTGGCCTTTTCCGAACCTTCCAAGTCCCTTTTTTTTTACCCGGGGATACACAGACAACAGGTTTTTTGCGAGGCCTTTCAGGGGGTGTAGTGACGGGTGTCTTGCGAGCCGTTTAAAGGGGTATAGTGACAGGTGTGTTGCGAGGGGGCCCTACGGTTTTGTAGTGACAGGGGTTTGGGGTTTTCGAGGCCGTTACAGGTGTGTAGTTACAGGGGGTCTTGCGAGGCCCTACAGGGGGGTGTTTTGTGACAGGTGTGTTTCGAGGGGCCCTACAGGGGGTGTAGTGACAGGGTGTTTTTGCGGAGGCCCGTACAGGGTGTAGTGACGGTGTGGGGTTTTGTGGGAAACGAGGGGGCAAGAGTGCAGTGTTTTGCCCCCGAGTGGTTGTTTCCCGACCTAATGAGCGAACGCGCAGTTTCGCCCCCCTTTTCCCGCCCCCCCCTATAACGGCCCCCAGCCCCGTACCCCGCGGCCCGGGGGACTGGGGGGCAGCCCAGTGGTCCATAGAAGGTACTCCCCGGGGATTACAAGAAGTTTTTAATTTAAACAAAAAACCCTTTTTTCCCAATCAAAAAAACCTTTTTTTAATTTTGGTAAAATTGAAATTGGGAAAAAGTTTGTTTCGTACAAAGGGTTCTGAGTATTTTTTGTACATACCTGGTGTCGTTTCGTAACTCTAGTAGTCAAGTTCAACTCTGAGCTGAGTGTACGAAACGACTATGGTTTCATATAGACTACGAAACAACTTTTAGTAATAATGGACGAAAGTTTTGCGGTCGTTTTAAGAGACATCAACTATTTTTTCTTGGCCTACAATAGGTGCTTGTTGCAATGGAGATAGTTTTATTTTGCGCAAAACCCCCCCCCCAAAAAAAAAAAAATAATAATATTAATGAAACCTAACCTAACCTTATAGGTTTTAATGAAACCTAACCTAGCTAACCTTAAAGGTTTTAATGAAACCTAACCTAACCTTATAGGTTTTAATGAAACCTAACCTAACCTTAAGGGGAGGAGACGGTAAAAAAAAAAAAAATATTCTAGTCAGACCTCGAAATTGGGCTAATAACAGTTTAATTACCCTTGAAATGATCCCAGTTTTCTGTGAAAACGGCATGTTGCTAGCTTAATTCCTTCTATAATAAAATTGACTTTGTTTACGTTCATTTAAAGATTTTTAAATGCCCTGACGGGTGGTGCGCCACGTGTTTTGTTGCTGTTCATGATTTTGAAGCATTTTGAAGCGTTTTTTTCACTTTTTGGGGAGTTTTGTTAGTATATCAAAGATCACCATATGGCAACACCCAGTGGGAGGATGCCTGAAACAATGAGTGATGACCTTGAGCTGAGGTTTGATGAGCTGAATGTTGAACTTTTTATCCAAGATTTCTCCACTTCCTGAGCAGACTAGCAGTTATGGGGAGTCATTCAAAGCTGAAGAAGCACCAGAAGGATAGAATGGACATTATAAACACGAGAAAAAGGGAGAGAAAAGACAGCGTAGCCCGCCTGTCTGTGTTAGTGTATGTTTGTATGTGTGTGTGTCTGTGTGAGTGTGTGTTTGTATGTGTGTGTGTGTGTGTGTGTAAGTATGTGTGTGTATGTGGCTGTGTGTGTGTCTGTGTAAGTGTGTGTGTGTGTGTAAGTGTGTGTGTGTGTAAGTGTGTGTGTGTGTGTTTCTGTGAGCAGTGGCGTACCCAGGAAATTGAAAAGGGGGGGGAGGGGGGGGCAAAATCTATTATATATTTATTTATATATAATATATATTATATATATATATATATATATATATATATATATATATATATATATATATATATATATCAACTGTAGATATAGTGGTCTGTGATATATATATATATTTATTTATTTATAATAAATATATTTATTATTATTTATTTTTTTGCAAAGGGGTGGGGCCGCATGCCCCCCCCCCCCCCCCCCCCCTCGTACGCCACTGCCTGTGAGTGTGTGTTTGTATGCTGGACTAAGCATTCAAGAGTCAAAAAGAACAACACCATCAAGGAAGAAAAGTAAGGGTCCACAAGAAGAGGCCTACAAGCACCATGAACACACTTCAACAGAAAACGGCTCATATCTCAAAACCAAAGTTATTGACATTTGGAGTGGTATTTCTCCGTTGTTTTACAAGTGACTGTAAACATAAAGGTATCTTTGGAAAGTGGAAAGGAGTAGATTTTTGTCATCGTGAGACATTTTTAAAAAGACATAAGCATGACCCAGTTGATTTTTTTGGGGGGGGAAAACAACTATCTTTGTCACCATATTTCTTATTTTTTTTGTTTTATATGGAATGCGATAACTAAAATCTGCCACGATAGAAAAAGAAAGCTACATGTAGCCATCATATCCAGACCTATTTTCAAACAAACAGGCTAAAAATAGATGAGATTTATGAAGAATGCCAGTGTTATCTATTGCCATTTTCGATGAGTAATATTTTTTTTATCTCGAAGTAATGATCATATCTCAATGAAAAGTGGGGATATTATATTTGATATATAAAGACATATGCACACCAAATTTCATAAGAATCTGAAGTAAATTAATGTCACCTTCTAAGTAATTACTGTCTCCTCCCCTTAAAGGTTTTAATGAAACCTAACCTAACCTTACAGGTTGTAATGAAACCTAACCTAACTTTAACCACAAGGTATACTTTTTTTTTCTTTTTTTTTTCTTCGCAAAATAAAGCTATCTCCATTAGAACAAGCACTGCTTATTAGGAAGCGCTATGATCATTTGTATCATAACCGCACTCAGGTCTGCTTCCGTTCCCCACTAATTGTTAACAAGTATAAACAAATATACTTATATCTATATCTACTTATATAAAAAAAAGTATACCATATTCACCTTTATTTTTTTTTAACTAGTAGTTGGATGACTGGAGTGGGTAGATGGATTAAGAGTGGATGGGCTGGGTGGGGAGTGGGTGTGGGTGTGGGTGTGGGTGTCTGGGTGGGTGTGGGTGCGGGTGGGTGTGTGTGGTGGGTGTGTGGGTGTGGGTGGGTGTGTGGGTGTGTGTGTGGTGGGTGCGTGTGTGTGTGTGTGGTGTTACTCACAGGTGGAAAGATTTGCCACTTCCAGGTCCTGGTCTGTTTGTACAGGACATAGCAGCACAGCTTGGCATGACGAGGCGATAACACAGCCAGACAGCAAGCACAGCTTGGCATGACGAGGCGATAACACAGCCAGACAGCAACGCGAGCCGCAGAAACAAGGCTTTGTTTTGGTTACGGCAAGATGGCGGACAGTTGGAACCAGTGCTGAGCCAGGCTTCCGCGATCCATGTTATATAGATCAGGGTTGTACCCGTGCCTGTGGGAGTGTGTCCTGTGTGGCAATGGGTGGTGGTGGTGGTGGGCAGTGTGTTACATGTGTGGTGGCAGCCGTGCCCTTGTGTTCTGTGAGGGAGTAATGGCCCCAGCAGTTGTTGGGTTGGCAGTGCAGGTGTGACTTTCAATAAATGTATCCAGGGTTTTAAAGGTTTCTCTGCTGATTGCCTTAAAAAACAGTCTTTCCACGCATAAGTTACACTCCTATTTTCTGCAGGTCACATATATGTATATCGCATAAACCTTACTCTGTCTCTTCATCATGGGACAACCGCAGGAAAAGTGATGACAACTGCATTAAAAGACAAGTCCAAATTGTCTACAAATATACAAGACAGTGCGACAAAGTTAGAAAAAAACGAGGCTACAAAATATTTACACCTGTATCTATTTCATGCAGGTTTTTCCATAGAATGATCAAAGTATCCTAGAAAGATGAAACATGGTATACTAGTGTGAACATTCCCATAAATATGAAGGCATTAATACAATAAGGCAGAAATTTGCCTAAAAAGGGGGTAGCTAGTATCATTATGGCAATGGGTCAAAAGTAACTCAAACACGATGGAAATAGTCAGTGGCGGCTCGTGGCATAGAGCTGCGGAGTTGCAGCACCCCCAGACACTCGCTGCCAGGTGTATGATGTCTTTAGAGACAGCAGAATTGATACACTACTAACAAATATATCATAATAAAAAGTCATTATATGTTATTTTCAATACGTTACTAAGTGAATTTTCATTAAAACCATACCAAAATGTAAGTTACTTTCATATTTGCTGTACGATTCATGTCTGCTGCCGCCACGCCACTTGTGAACGCCAGGAGCTGCAGCCGTGCAGCTTTTTAGTCTCGTCCCCCAGCTTTTTAGTCTCGTCCCCAGTGCGTGTAGACGGTGTGCATAGTGACGGTGGGCGGTGGCAAAATCAAGCGGTACTGACTTTATTTTCAAGTAATACTGTAATTCTACCATCACCACCTCAGCCATCCCCTCTACTGCCAACACTACCACCCCCACCATCCCTTCTACCATCACCACTACCACCCCCACCATCCCCTCTACCACCACCACTACCACCCCCACCATCCCCTCTACCACCACCAATACCACCCCCACCATCCCTTCTACCACCACCATCCCTTCTACCACCACCACTACCACCCCCACCATCCCTTCTACCACCACCACTACCACCCCCACCATCCCTTCTACCACCACCACTACTACCATGCCCTGAAATCCGTGAACATCAACTACAACTCATACCTGAGATAGGTCAAATGTATGTATCCTACTGTTGTGTGAAGCTTGCAGTCCCCCCTTTTATTTTATCACGAGCCGCCACTGGTAGTAGCAGTAATCGTGGTAGAAGTACATTATAATAGTAGTAGTAGTAGAAGGAGGAAGAAGGGGATGAAGAAAATGAATAGACACGTACTATAGAAACGTGATGTTGAATAACGAAGTATATGGGTGTGTTTGGGGGTGTTTGGGTGTGTTTTGGGTATGTTTGGGTGTGTTTGGAGGTGTTTGGGTGTGTTTGAGTGTGTTTGGGGGTGTTTTGGGTGTGTTTGGGTTGGTTTGGGGGTGTTTTGGGTGTGTTTGGGGGTGTTTGGGGGGTGTTTTGGTGTGTTTTGGGTGTGTTTGGGGTTGTTTTGGGGGTGTTTGGGTGTGTTTGAGGGGTGTTTTGGGGCTGTTTAGGTGTGTGTATTTAGTATAAGAGCTAGGACATGTTGTGCCTGTCTGTGCCGTGTGTAGGCATCAGGAAAGGCTTGCAAGGAGGAAGGGAAGAAGGGGACGTCCCGAATCTCTGTGTGGCCTGGCATGCATAGACACAGATTTGCGAGGTGGGAAAAGAAAAAAGAAACTGATAGACATTAATCTTCACAGCCAAACTACCGTAGATAACAGTAAAGTCGCCAGGACAACTTTTTTTTCTGTTTATAGACGTGTGGTGGCGTTAATAGTTACATTTCTACATCCATGATTTTAGGAAAGTTAGAAGGGGCTATCTGGAGAGTGTGTGTCATTTTGTGTCTTCACCTGTGTCATATTAGGGCTATAAATGAACAAATGACAAAAAATATCTACAAAGTGGCTACCAACAGTAGAGTCGCCATCTAGTGTTTATTTACTGAGTGTCGTACCGCTGTCGTCGTCGCCCGAAAATAAAACGCGTAGTGAAATTGTAAACCGTCTATACTTGCAGCTACAAAGCATAAAACAACGCTGAAACAGGGTAGATTATACAGTCATGATATAAACTACTGTGTATCATCTTCAGTGGCACAGACACAGCAGTAGTGAGGCTATCATTCGTAATATATGGCGTCTGGCGACATCACTGCAGGTGACGACTTTACTGTTATCTAAGGTAAAATAAACCCCAAATAACTTCATAAACCCCAAATAACCTCAAATAAACCCCAAATGACCTCAAATAAACCCCAAATAACCTCAAATAACCTCAAATAAACCCCAGAATAACCTCAAATAAACCCCAAATTACCTCAAATAACCTAAAATAACCCAGAATAACCTCAAATAAACCCCAAATAACCCCAGATAACTTCAAATAAACCCCAAATAACCCCAAATAACCTCAAATAACCTCAAATAACCCAGAATAACTTCAAATAAACCCCAAATAACCCCAAATAACCCCAAATAACCTCAAATAAACCCCAAATAACCTCAAATAACCTCAAATAAACTCCAAATAACCTCAAATAACCCCAAATAATTTCAAATAACCTCAAATAACCCAGAATAACCTCAAATAAACCCCAAATAACCCCAAATAACCTCAAATATACCCCAAATAACCCCAAATAACCTCTAATAACCTCAAATAACCCAGAATACCCTCAAATAAACCCCTAATAACCCCAAATAACCTCAAATAACCCCAAATAACCTCAAATAAACCCCAAATAACCTCAAATAACCTCAAATAACCTCAAATAAACCCCAAATAACCTCAAATAAACCCCAAATAACCTCAAATAACCTCAAATAAACCCCAAATAACCTCAAATAACCTCAAATAAACACCAAATAACCTCAAATCAACCCCAAATAACCACAAATCAACCCCAAATAACCTCAAATAAACCCCAAATAACCTCAAATAAACCCCAAATAACCTCAAATAACCTCAAATAAACCCCAAATAACCTCAAATAACCTCAAATCAACCCCAAATAACCTCAAATAACCTCAAATCAACCCCAAATAACCTCAAATCAACCCCAAATAACCTCAAATCAACCCCAAATAACCTCAAATAAACCCCAAATAACCTCAAATAAACCCCAAATAACCTCAAATAACCTCAAATAAACCCCAAATAACCTCAAATAAACCCCCAAATAACCTCAAATAACCTCAAATAAACCCCAAATAACCTCAAATAAACCCCAAATAACCTCAAATAACCCCAAATAACCTCAAATAACCTCAAATAAGCCCCAAATAACCTGAAATAACCTCAAATAAACTCCAAATAACCTCAAATAAACCCCAAATATCCTCAAATAAACCCCAAATAAACCGCAAATAACCTCAAATAAACCCCAAATAACCCCAAATAACCTCAAATAAACCCCAAATAACCTCAAATAAACCCCAAATAACCTCAAATAACCAAATAAACCCCAAATAAACCCGAAATAACCTCAAATAAACCCCAAATAACCTCAAATAAACCCCAAATAACCTCAAATAAACACCCAAATAACCTCAAATAAACCCCAAATAACCTCAAATAAACCCTAAATAACCTCAAATAAACCCCAAATAACTTCAAATAAACCCCAAATAACCTCAAATAAACCCCAAATAACCTAAATTAACCCCAAATAACCTCAAATAAACCCCAAATAACCTCAAATAAGCCCCAAATAACCTCAAATAAATGGCACGTACTCTATGTGTCTGAATAGAGGACCGATAGCTGTGTGATTTATTCGGTTTTTTTCCCCTCCGTTCAATGCCCACGTGTGTTTTGGAGACGAAATATACGTGTGTGCCATGCATAAGAAGGTCTCAGTACCTATATAATTCTGGTCGTACACAGGTGTTTTGATAACGATACAGGATTTTTATATAGCGAGTATTTAATAGACTACCTTAGTGAGCTCGATCTGTCATCTGGTGGCCGTCTGGGAACTACACGCGGAGCTAGAATGTCGGGTCTCGGGGTGTCGGGCTCGACTTATTTCCTATTATTCCCTACCAAACCAGCTACAATTAAAGTGTTGTCATGGTCAACATAAGCTTATGCAAAATGGAAATATACGAGTTTTACATTATTCATGGCGTTATAATGAGGATTGTTGGCAAAATAGAAGCATTCGACCACAGGTATCCTACAACATTCTACTAAATACTGTAGAGGTATGCTTCAAGGCGGGTGCATGGGTTAATATTACCTCCATGTATGCAAAGAGAAGGTAATATTAACCTATGGTCGTACACAGGTGCTTTGATAATGATACAGGATTTTTATATAGCGAGTATTTAGTTAGCGATGGTAATACGTTCCACTTGCATGTTTAGAATACGTTTTTTTTTTTTTTTTTTTTTTTTTTTTTTTTTTTTTTTTTTTTTTTTTTTTTTTTTTTTTTTTTTTTTTTTTTTAGTATGGACGTCATTATTTTTTTGTTACTTTATTCATCAATACTCGATTTTTTTTCTTCAGTTATGTAAGTACAACACCTCTCTCTCTCTCTCTCTCTCTCTCTCTCTCATTCTCCCTTCTCTCTCTCTTCTCTCTCTCTCTTCTCTCCTCTCTCTCTCTCTCTTCTCTCTCTCTCTCTCTCTCTCTCTCTCTCTCTCTCTCTCCTCTCTCTTCTCTCTCTCTCTCTCTCTCTCTCCTCTCTCTCTCTCTCTCTCTCTCTCTCTCTCTCTCTCTCTCTCTCTCTTCTCTCTCTCTCTCTCTCTCTCTCTCTCTTCCTCTCTCTCTCTCTCCTCTCTCTCTCTTCTCTCTCTCTTCTCTCTCTCTCTCTCTCTCTCTCTCTCTCTCTCTTCTCTCTCTCTCTCTCTCTCTCTCCTCTCTCTCTCTCTCTCTCTCTCTCTCCTCTCTCTCTCTCTCTCTCCTCCTCTCTCTCTCTCTCTCTCTCTCTCTCTCTCTCTCCTCTCTCTCTCTCTCTCTCTCTCTCTCTCTCTCTCTCTCTCTCTCTCTCTCTCTCTCTCTCTCTCTCTCTCTCTCTCTCTCTCTCTCCTCTCTCTCTCTCTCTCCTCTCTCTCTCTCTCTCTCTCTCTCTCTCTCTCTCTCTCTCTCTCTCTCTCTCTCTCTCTCTCTACTCTCTCTCTCTCTCTCTCTCTCTCTCTCTCTCTCTCTCTCTCTCTCTCTCTCTCTCTCTCTCTCTCTCTCTCTCTCTCTCTCTCTCTCTCTCTCTCTCTCTCTCTCTCTCTCTCTCCTCTCTCTCTCTCTCTCCTCTCTCTCTCTCTCTCTCTCTCTCTCTCTCTCTCTCTCTCTCCTCTCTCTCTCTCTCTCTCTCTCTCTCTCTCTCTCTCTCTCTCTCTCTCTCTCTCTCTCTCTCTCTCTCTCTCCTCTCTCTCTTCCTCTCTCTCTCTCTCTCTCTCTCTCTCTCTCTCTCTCTCGGAGTCGTGCTTCACCCTCACCACGGTGAGGTTGTGCGCTATTCCCCTCCTGTTCCGGCACCATGCCGGGAAACAAGCGTGGCCCTGCCTGGGAGGCTATTGATGAGAATAGCGATGCCTCTGACGGCTTTCAACTTGTCTGTAATATCAAGAAACGGAACAAACGTTGCGGTGACGACCATGGCAATCCTCCTCCCGAAGGGGCCAGTGCTGCTGCCGCTGACGCCTCCCCCGCCCCTGACAAGCTGTATCGTCTTTTCTTCCCGGTTGGAGTATCACCTACGGACAGGTCAATCTGGCTAGCGGAAGTTGCTGGCAAACATCGCAACCTATCTGTTACTCCTAAGATGACAACCACGTCTATAATGGCAGTCACGAGGGACAGTGACACTGCTCAGTTCCTAACGGAAGTGGGCCACCCTCTTCGCGGCAGCGTCATGAGACTCACCGAGGC
Organism: Chionoecetes opilio; assembly: GCA_016584305.1. Classification (NCBI taxonomy): domain Eukaryota; kingdom Metazoa; phylum Arthropoda; class Malacostraca; order Decapoda; family Majidae; genus Chionoecetes; species Chionoecetes opilio. The sequence continues at coordinate 45,667 of JACEEZ010003495.1, read as the reverse complement.
CACGGAGGAAAACCGACAGGTCAAGGTGAATATAAGGAACTACCCATTCTTCATGCCCCTTCACCACCTCGAAGATCATCCAGGCGTCCTCTGGGCTCGAAGGGACGGACAACGTTGGAATTCTCGCTCCAAAATGATGGTGCCTGGATCCCGTGTGACTGCGATGTGGGTGGGTGACCCGCCATCGATGATCGCCCTGCCTGGGATGAGGCCATGCCGTGTGGAGAGATTTATCGGAAAGCCTGCATTTTGTGGGAAGTGCCAGCGATGGGGCCACCGCGAATGGCAATGCAATAGTTACGTGCGTTGTGGTTTTTGCTCGGGGAAGCATGACACTAAGCTTTGCAAGGATCGCATTATCAATGGGGAATCCATCACACCCCGGTGCCCCAATTGCTTCCTGGAGCATAATGCTTGGAGTGTGAAGTGCCTTGTGAGGCCCGATGCCCACCGCTTTAGGAAGCCTGCATCGCCTCTGCTCCCTGCCGCAGTTAACCCCCCGCCGCCAAGTCAAGACTCTGCAGCCTACCCATCCCTCCCTCGGATGGGGCGGGCCTGGCTGCCCCCCCCCCCTCCTCGCCACTGCTAGCTGATCTCCCCATGCTGCTCCCTCCTTCGGACCCTTCCCTCCCCCACCCTAGCCACCCGCAGTCTGCCCAAGCCAGTC
>JACEEZ010003495.1:20000-35000 GCA_016584305.1 Chionoecetes opilio | reverse complement strand
AGATACAGACCGATTGAGCGGTGTAGGTTTTTTTCGCCAAACATGACTTCCCGGGGAGTCAATCTCAGCGTATGTTTGCCGACATTTGCCCAGTGAGAACCAGGCTTTAGCATATACCTCCCTACACACATACATGAGTAATCTCGCGTCTACACTGACCTATCATGAACGGTTTCTGAATTATAAACTTATATATTTACTATAACGCGTTCAGCTCACAACTTGTTTCTCACACAGCCACACTTACCCATCAAAAGTTATTGTCAATGGATGGATCTACAATTGTATCCCCGACATTTCCAATTATCTAGCGAAAAAAAATTCTTCTGATTTCTGGCTGCTCAGAAATTTTCCAAAATTGACGAAAATCAGGTTTTTCTTATTTTGCCGCAAACTATGAGTCGTAGGAAAAATTATGGAAGTAATAAAGGTTCACCTTGAGGTGTTCTACATGACGCAGTAATCGGCTTGTCAAAACACCTTATGGTTGTCGAGAAAATTGATATTTTGTATAAATGTACGAATATGCTATTTTCTCGGTGATTTACCAATTACTTTTTTACCTCTTGCATTTATTGCCATAGTTTTTCAGTTATTAAAAAAAACGTGATTTTCCAAAAATAATCAAGGTACAGTAAAACCCCTTGCAAAATTTGCCAAAAAATTTGAAAAATAGATTTGCTTGAAAATGAGTTGCTAGCAGTTATCGGGCATGCTGAACACGAATCTGGAGTCAGTTTTAAGTTACACTGATTAGAAGTCCCTATTTCAGCCAATTCACAATGACATGATACTGCCAGATATTCCTTAAAAATCACAAATTAGACAAACTTACTACAAAACATAATATGCTAGGCATTGCTAGATTAATCATGACTTCAATACAATGATCAGTATTAGTATTTTCAGTATTATTATTAGTATTATTAATCCCTATTTGATTGTCAAAGTACTTATAAAAACCTAGGAATACTATAGCAATCCTGTGGGACTTCTAATGCCCTCCCATGACTCCTGTAGGATGCGTGAAGGAGCGAAGATGTCCGTGAAGGACTCTGAAGGATTCTATACAAAGCGAAGGATACTTTTAAAACTCATGCCCATGCGATTGTCAAAAACTCGGTGTCATGGAACTATGCTTGGCTGAATTAACCCTCTCACGCACCGTGACGCGATTCGCGTCAAAACAGAATCATCTACATCTGAGCTTGTAAAAATTTGCCAACAATAAAGTATTTATCAGAATCGCGTCAAAAGTTTCTGCGTCAAAGATCCAAGCTAGACCTATAAAATAAACTAATTGTCAACTCTCTCGTGTGAGTGGATGTGAAATGATAAGGGTTTGTGTGTCAGTTTCCACTCAGCAGGCAGCCTGTGCGCGCGAATTGTCGTCTCTTTAAAACGTGTCCCGAGCTGGCCATACTGGCATATGAAAATTATAATGGTAGCGTTGGAATCCTCATAAAAATCCGCTTTTATTGGCATATAAACCACGAAAAGTCGACTCATGAAGTTTCGAGCTACGAAGTGGTGAACGTAAGTATTTCTTATTTCTCTTTACTCAATGTTTTTTTCGGAGTCGGTAAATTCCGTTATTTATTTGCATTTCTTGTTATTTTTTTCTTTCATAAGGCAGAATAATCTCTTGCAAAACCAATGATATATAAAACTGCCAGGAAAAAAGAATACACGTTGGTGAAATTGATAACATAAAAAATAATTCGCCGCACAGTCTGGCCATTTCGCGGGGCCTCTTAGGGAGCATAAGACGGATGTCGCAGTGGACGGAAAAACTTATTAAACTTTTCGTGCGTGAAAGGGTTAATCTGTTATATGAAGTTTCTAGTGTACAAGTTATATAGGCAGAGCTTCCAGGCACCAGTTGTTCCATCGCTGCCTCCCTGAACACACACACACACACACACACACACACACACACACACACACACACACACACACACACACACACACACACACACCTACATCTACACACACACGCACACACCTACATCTACACACACACACACCTACATCTACACACACTCACACACACACACACCTACATCTACACACACACACACACACACACATACCTACATCTACACGCACACACACACCTACATCTACCCACACACATTCAAAGTGGCAAAAACACAAAGTAAGCTATTAGTAGTAGTAGTAGTAGTAATTAGTGTTAATTAGTAGCTACGTAATGATGTTTCCCGGAGACATAGAAGAAAGTGGAAGAGAGAGAGAGAGAGAGAGAGAGAGAGAGAGAGAGAGAGAGAGAGAGAGAGAGAGAGAGAGAGAGAGAGAGAGAGAGAGAGAGAGAGAGAGAGAGAGAGAGAGAGAGAGAGAGAGAGGGGAAGAGAGAGAGAGAGAGAGAGAGAGAGAGAGAGAGAGAGAGAGAGAGAGAGAGAGAGAAAGGGGGGGCCATCCCAGCACAACGTGACAGTAAGGTATATGTGTTCTGACCTATAGTATCCTTCAATAATATTTTTTTTCTGCCCTATTAGTTATAGTTTCATGAATAAATAGTGTTAAGCCCCACGCCGCCCTACTCCCGAAGGGGGGAGGGAAATTGCGTACGCGGGCTCAACGGGGGGGTGTTAATGTAGCTCCTGTTTTAGCGCCCCCCCAAACCCGCTAAGGTTCTATCCAATCGGTCGCTGGCGTGGCATGACAACTAACCCTGGCACCCCTACCTGTCGGGATCCGGGTAGGGCGCATCTCCAAGTTCTACAGAAGGTAAGCGGGCAGTGCCCGTTCGTGTCGTCGGAGATACGGGGAGCTTGGTTCCCCAGGCTAGCAATAGCCACGGCTATGCCGGGGCGACCCTCCCTGTCCCCCCTAGAGTCCCTGGCTTGATACAGGTCCCCCAGGGGCCTCCTTAATCGCCTGCCCTATCATGCACTTGTCAATCACGTGAATACATCACCATCTGCTGCGTCGCCTTCAGGAAGACCTGTATGTGGTACCCCAGAGGTCCTAAGGCCCTGTTGTAGGTGCCTCGTAATGTCCCGGGGTTCCGAGGGGGAACCCAGGGGAAGCCTCCTGAAGGAGGTATCTAGTAGGGCGTCGTAGTCGCGTAGAGTTTCCACCTCCGGCCCACGCCCGCCCCTAGTGCCTGGCCCCAGCGCCCAGTGGCTCCCCAAGGGCCCTGAAGAGAGGTGGGGCGAGTCCTGCCCTGCTCCGGGGATCCTGGGGGGGCCTCGGGCGAGGCACGCCAGGACGCAGGCCGGAAACAGGGTAGTCGTATCCCGTAGAGTTTTCCTTGCCAGCCTTGCGTCGGCAACCTCAGGCACGCGGGCCAGACTTGGTACGCAGGATGTCTCCTACGCGTCGTGGTTACTCGCCCGTTACTCACGACTCGACGTGAGGTTACTCGCTGCAGTTATTCCTGCAGTAATATAATATCACGTTCGCCACACAGTGTGCACACATATGAACGCCCGCCGAAGCCGCGCGAGGTACTGTCCTCGTTCCTCCTTCAGTGGTGGGCGAGGAGCTCACCGCTGAACTCTCAACAGTGAGTCCCTTGTCCTATAGGACTCTCCTGTTTAAGGCCTAACCTTTTCTCCCCTCTTGGCGCTGATAATGATCTGTTCCCTCAGCGAAAACCCTTTGCTTCCCCTCTCTCACTACCATCCTTAGTCCTTCTGCCTTCTCCCCATTTATCCTTCGTTCCTCCCTATTCCTCATTCCTCTACGTCCCAGCCCTCACAAATAGTATAGGCTACACTGCTAAAAAATGTAATTCCCATTTGCTATCTATGGCAGCTTGCAATATATCGACACATATTCTGCACCAACTGAAGGAAAGACTGGGTATATGTAGCTATGGAGACGGGACCCCACCAGCGTAGCTCAGGCCCTGTAAAACACTATTAGGTGAACACACACACACACACACACACACACACACACACACACACACACACACACACACACACACAGACAGTACACACACACACACACACACACACACACACACACACACACAGTACACACACACACACACACACAAGCACTTAGAATAAAAAATTAGTAAGAAAATAAGAGATATATAAATACTTGTCTGTAAACCTATAGCTATATATTGACACACACACACACACACACAAACTCCTCTCTCTCTCTCTTACCCCCCCCCCCCCCCCCCCCCACCACACACACAAAACACACACACACCCACACCCACACCCACACCCACACCCACACCCACACCCACACACACACACACACCCACACCCACACCCACATCCACACCCACACACACACTCACCTCTCTCCTGTTCTAGGCTCATCCTAATGACGTCTTGTAAATTTTTTTCCTCCTCATCGGGCGAGTCTGACCTCGAGAGCGGCTGTGACCTCCGACCTGTGACCCCTTGACCCCCGCCCCCCCCACAGGCCAGTCTCAGGTGAAGGGCTCGCTGGAGGTCATCGTCTTCTGCGCACACAAACGCACACACACACACACGTACATGGAGAGAAGTGTGTACGCCTTAAAAAAAAATCCGACAAAAATTATTAAAATGTTACTGAAAAAAATTCTTCAAAGATTACTGAAAAAATTCTTCAACTACTACTACTACTACTACTACTACTACTACTACTACTACTACTACTACTACTACTACTACTACTACTACTACCACTACCACTACCACTACCACTACCACTACCACTACCACTACCACTACCACTACTACTACTACTACTACTACTACTACTACTACTACTACCACTACCACTACTACTACTACTACTACTACTACTACTACTTCTATTACTACTACTACTATACTAACTACTACTACTACTACTACTACTACTACTACTACTACTACTACTACTACTACTACTACTACTACTACTACTACTACTACTACTACTACTACTACTACTACTACTACTACTACTACTACTACTACTACTACAGTGCAGAGCTGGGCACTAAATACATTGAATGTATTTAAATACTAAATACATGGGAGAAATGTATTTAAATACTAAATACTAAATACATCAATTGTATCTAAATACATTTATTTGTAAATACATTTTAAATACATAACATTTTACATTTCCGAAAATAATTTATTTCCTTAGGTTTTCCTTAGATTTTGGGTTTCCTTAGAAACTTCCTTCTCAGGCCTAAATTTCCTTCAAATCAGGACATTTCCTTGGCAGTGGCAACCCTGGTTCACTGTAAAGTCTGGTTCACACTGGGCAAAAGTCGGCACTTTGTAGCGCCGGGAAGTCGGCCTCTAGCGGGCTAGTGCGTAGATTACCTTCACACACGCAATTCGTCCGGGAAACAAATGCTGGTTTGTTGTTGATGGACATCTGCCGCTGCCAGCAGTGGGTAGGCAGGTCAAAGGTGGTGACGTTCAGGGCGAGGAGTTTAGCGTGTCGTAATTAACAGGGTGGGCGAGGAAGCGTGGACACTGCAGCAGCAAGTGTTCAATGGTTTCCGGGACGTTCTTGTACCAGGGGCAGTGAGGGTCTCAGGCAGCAGGGTCAGGGGTCACGTCGCGCTAGGGACTAGGGGCTAGTGGCTGGCTTGTGTGTATTTGGCGTGCGAAAGATACGTTTTCGCGCACTTTATTATGAAGTAGTATTGATAGTTTCATTTTGTCCTTGATATCATCTACTAAATCAAACCCCACGTTTAACCTAACATAATCTGATTTAAAGTAATCATCCAGACCATTTCATCATTCCTGATTTAATGCCGTCAAAATATAGCCATGATCGAGTATATCAACAATATGTTGTCACTTTTTGCTTTTTGCATCCAGTCACCCGTTTTTAAATAATCCGCATTCTAAATCTGTAAATTCCCCGAGCTCTCAAAACACAACTGTTGATCAGCAGACGATGGACCACGGTTCGGTGACGTCACAAGAGTGAGCCTCTCAGCCCTGCCTGATACAAATACACGGAGACTCAGAAAAAAATATAGTACTTGAAGAATTTTTGGTTTTTCTGATATTTTGTTTTTGCTATATGGCATATACTTGCATCCTGTATGGGTGCAGCAAGAAAGCTGTGCCTTTCCAGAGAGCTTAGCACCCATTTCCAAGCTATACGGCGAAGATATATGTGTGCAGACGTGTGACGCGGCGGTGAGTAGTGGGCGGTGTTTGGCAGATTGTCTCGCTGAGCATAGGCAGACTGAGCACACCGTCCGCTACTATCCGCCGCTCCACACGTCTGCACACATATATCTTCGCCGTATAGCTTGGAAATGGGTGCTAAGCTCCCTGGAAAGGCACAGCTTTCTTGCTGCACCCATACAGGATGCAAGTATATGCCATATCGTAAAAAAAATATATCAGAAACACCAAAAATTCTTCATGTACTATATTTTTTTTCTGAGTCTCCGTGTATTTGTATCAGGCAGGGCTGAGAGGTTCACTCATGTGACGTCACCAGCATGTTTCCCGCCACGGCTGGAATGGGGCTGTTGTTTTTCCCGCGCTTTTTATAAAAGTCATGTTTTTAGGGAAATAAGGCGTGGAAATTAATTATTTTTTGTGGATTAGGTATTTTGAATGATCATTCAACATAATTATGCAAAGAAAAAATGGGTCTGGATGATTACTTTAAACTAACAACCCTTTCTTGTTGTTAGTTTATAACTGGTTGGTAGCTATAACGGAAAATTTTCGGTATTATATGTATCGCCATTGGCATGGGAAATTGGGGAAATTGGGACTCAAATTAAGGATGAAAAGATTTGCACGATGATGCAAGTAAAATGTGTTAGTTTTTAGTGCCCAATACCGAAATTATACCAGTAATTGGGGTGAGTGGGGAGAGGGGGGTGCTGGCTTCTGCATTTGTTTGAATTTGGCGTGCGAAATTCTCAGCCACTCGGCCGATACAAGACCCATCGAGCGGTGTGTGATTTTTTGAAAAACAAAGGCCGATATGACTCCCAGCCTCAGTCCCAGACCTCTTCTCAGCCGTCTGTTTGCCGACAATAGCCCAGTGTGAACCAGGCTTAACATTGGGGTTGCCAGATAGTGGGGCGGGTTTATGGCCAAATTAACTGATAAAAAAGTATTAAATTTTTTACATTAAATGTATTTAAATACAGTGTATTCAATACTCATAAAAGTATTTAAATACTGTACGTATTTAAATACATGACAAACCAATGTATTTATAAATACATTTCTAAATACACATATGTATTTAAATACAATTGTATTTGAATACTACCCAGCTCTGCTACTGCTACTACTACTACTACTACTACAACTACTACTACTACTACTACTACTACTACTACTACTACTACTACTACAACTACTACTACTACTACTACTACTACTACTACTACTAACTACTACTACTACTACTAACTACTACTACTACTACTATTACTACTACTACTACTACTACTACTGCTACTGCTACTACTGATACTACAACTACTACTACTACTCCCACAAATAATATTTCAGCCTCATTATTACTACTACTACTACTACTACTACTACTACTACTACTACTACTCTATGGTATCACAGGGCCTCCGAAGCCACCAAGGTTATATGGTTTCATATAACGACTACGAAACAACTTTTTGGTGTACGAATCTACTGGTGTATGAAACGACTTGTGTACGAACTGACTGCACCCCATTTAGATAGTCAGGACCCCGGACCACACTACGGCACGGTTCACACGTATTGACTTTTTGCCTAGCGCCGTCCCGTACAAGACGTCGTGCCCGTGGTTACACCTCTCCGTAACCTTCATTCGTACATACACACAATGGTGATGCGGAATGCCGGAGAGCAGCGTCGCCGGCGAGGCAAACACGGCGAAACGTGGACCCGTGTGAATGCGTCCACAGTGCCGTGTACTTTTCACACCGTCCAGGACAATACGGCGTGAATTTTTCCGCGGCGGCCGTCTCGGACATTCCGCCGTGTCCGACCTCGGTGGATACGTGTGAACGCGTACGTAGACGAACGTGGTTATTTGCATTCACAGACAAAGCGGATTCACGGCGGAAAGTCCATACGTGTGAACCTTAGCCGTATGCGCGATTTTTTGTATATCATATAAACCACATCTCTCTCTCTCTCTCTCCCTTCCTCCCCCCCCTCTCTCTCTCTCTCACACTCACTTTCCCTCTCTCCCTTCCTTCCTTCCTCCCTTCCCTCCTTCCTTCCTTTTCCTTCCTTCCTTCCTTACTCCCCTCCCTTCCTTCCTTCCTTCCTTCCCTCCCTTCCTTCCTTCCCTCCCTTCAATACAGTAATAAACAATACACCGAGGCCACACACACAGGCGCCTGGTATGCATGGCCCACAAGGGTGGAAATGGCCCTGGCCCACACTTAGGTGATGGCCCAGCGTGGCCCACCCATGGAAGCAGCGCGTGTGGTCCCTAATTCAAGTCACGCCACAAGGCAAAGGCACCAGCGACCACCTGGCAGCTGGGGGCCCTCCACGGACTTACAGCTGGTGCTTATGTGACTTATTATGTGACTTATGCTCCCTTTTCCTCCTCTTCTCTCTCTCTCTCTCTCTCTCTCTTCTCTCTCTTCTCTTTTCCTCTCTCTCATCTCTCTCTATCCTCTCTCTCTCTCTTCTCTCTCTTCTCTCTCTCTCTCTCCTCTTCTCTCCTCCTCTTCTCTCTCTTTCTCTCTCTCTCTCTCTCTCTCTCTCTCTCTCTTCTTCTCTCTCTCTCTCTTCCCCTCTCTCTCTCTCTCTCCTCTCTCTCTCTCTCTCTCTCTCTCTCTCTTCTCTTCTCTCTCTCTCTCTCTCTCTCTCTCTCCTCTCCCCCATCTCTCTCTTTCATTCTCTCTCTCATTCTCTCTCACTCCCTCTCATTCTCTCTCTCTCTCTCATTCTCTTTCATTCTCTCTCTCATTCTCTTTCATTCTCTCACTCTCTCTCGCGATTGGCAGTTTCACCCTCCCGGCATTAAGCTTATTACCGATCTTTGGGCAATGCTGGGACCTCCCCCCCCATCCCCTTGCTCAAGGGGGACAGTAACCGCCAGGATTTCACAGTGGAAAAATCTCCGGGAATGAGCGGGGTCGGGGATCGAACGCCGGACCACGGAATGATGACGGGCGCCCTAACCAACTGGTGTGTGTGTGTGTGGTGTGTGTGTGTGTGTGTGTGTGTGTGCGTGTGCGTGTGCGTGTGCGTGGTGTGTGTGTGTGTGTGTGTGTGTGTGTGTGTGTGTGCGTGCAAATCAAATGAAGCAAAAATATTCCAAATTTTGCAAGGCATACCCCTTCCAAAATTCATACTACAGTGGTACCTTGACTTACGAGTTTAATTCGTTCTTCGATCGAGCTCGTAACTCAATTTGCTCGTATATCAAATCAGTTTTCCCCATTGAAATTAATTGAAATTCCATTAATCCGTTCCAGCCCCAAAAAACCACCCCAATTTTTTTACTGTACCTATATGACTGGACTGCACTCACCCTCCGCCATTTGCATTCGCCAGTGTTTACACTCTGTGTATCACTGTGGGTGGAACTGCCGCTAAACGTACTGCACTCACCCTCCGCCATTTGCATTCGCCTGTGTGAGCACAACACAACAGAGATGCTTCCACGGCGAGGTAACCACGTGAAGTGAACGAGTGTGGTGCTCGTGGGTTGCAGTGATGAGCCGGAGTGGTTGAGGGGAGGTTATCCAAGAAGAGAAGCGAGCAATCTTCCGTAGGTGGTTTATTCTAAGAACAAGAGATAGGTCTGATCACACCAGCGGAGGGCTGGTGTTAGCGGTCAGACGACAGGACAGCGACTGGCTACATGAGGAGCGGCCTCGCAGGGCGCGCTGTTGTCATGTGTCACACAGTGTTGCAACAGCATGTATGTGGACGAATTATTATGAGGGATGAATATCACATATCCACACCTCCCTCCCCCTTCACGCTCGTAGCGCTAGTCTCGAGCGGACTCCTTTTCTATGAGCCTCTTGTTATGGTATGTTATGGTTCCCCCTTAAAATGTCTATTTTCTATTATTATTAAATGTATGTTTATTATATATGTAATTCTATTTGGTATTATTATTGTGTGTGGTAATATTGATTTCTAGGTAATTCTAAGATATGTAATTATAAGGATAATTGTTAATGATTAATTATCGCTGACGTGTCATGATGATGACGTATGGTGGCTGACGTGTCAGAAAGGTTCGTGAACGCTGAACCATGGTAGTTAGGCAGACTGGTTTTGGACGTCGTGAAGTGAAGACTATATATTATGTTATTTTATAGGATTTGTGTAGAGCTCACACAACTGTACTGTTGTATTAACTGTGTATACTATGTATTCATGCTGGGTAGCAACTTAAAGTTAGCACTCTTAGGTTAAGTGGTGGTGGTTATGGTATGGTGTCTAGTTATAGTGACTATTTATAACAAATTAAATAACTTTGTTAAACCTGGATCACTTTGTGTTTCTGTTTGCCTTGACCCCTAGTTAGTTTGTAATTATGGCATAACACTCTGAGAACATCGCGGGGTCACAGGGGGGTGAATGAAAGGGGACTTGATTTTCTTGTCCGAGCAAGGGGACACAGGGATGTGGGGGAGGGTGTCGTTACTAGGGGTTGGAACGGGTCGGAGGAAACGGCGGTTTCGCTACCAGACGCGCCCACTAGGGAGACGCACCTCGAAGTCCCTGGTCGTGCCGCAGCCCATAACAACCCGACCTTGTCCCAGCGGTGTGATGTCGGGTCCTGGACACGAACGGTCTGGCCGACACACAGCCTGGGTAGGGGGCGGGCATGCTGATCGTACTGAGCCTTGACCTGCTCAGCACGGGCGGCAGCTCGGCGATCCTCTGTGCGGGCCTGCCACTCCTCTGAGAAGGACTCAGGATGGGCAGGGACACAGGAGCGGAACGGGTGGCCATAAAGTGTCATCGCAGGGGATCGTCCCGTGGAGTTAGGGGTGTTGCGAAGCTCCAGGAGACCCCTGTCGAAGTCTTCACCGTCGATGTTGCCGTTGGGCGCCGTCTTGAGGATCAGGTGTTTCACCGACTTGACGGCCGCCTCGGCGTGGCCATTAGACAGGGGGTAATGCGGCGAAGAAACCGCGTGGTAGACACCCCAGCGCTCCGTGAAGTTCCGGAAGGAAGTGCTGGTGAATTGGGACCCACCGTCAGTCCTGAGGCGGAGCGGGACACCAACATCCCGGAAGTACCGGCAGAAGAGCCGTATGGTGTGCGTGGCGGTAGTATCGGCCCCGCAGGGGACGACCACAGGCCACCCGGAGAGTCTGTCCGCGATGACAAGGAACGACTTCCCGGCGACGGAGAAAATGTCTGCGGAGATGGACTCGAAAGGCCTGGAGGGGTGGTCGTCGCACAGTAGTGGTTCCTGTTGCTGACTGGGCTGTAAGATCTGGCATGGCTCGCAGGTTTGGACGGTGCTGGTAATGTTGGCATCGATACCTGGCCAGAAGACAGTCTGCTGTGCCCGGCGCTTCGTGGCTGCGACACCTCGATGACTGTCGTGCAGCCGAGCAAGGGTGCGGCGGCGGTGGGCTGCAGGAACCACAATTCTCTGGCCATACAGGACCAGCTCCCCGTCTGCGTACAGGCAGTCACGGAATTTCCAGTAGGGGAGTAGAGAGTTGTGCAGGGTGTACCGATTAGGAGGGAATCCTGACGTCACGCAGTCCCGTAGGCGGGTGTACGACGGGTCTGTCGCTGCTGCGGCTCGGAGTTCCTGGATCGTCCTATTGGCGTCTTGGTGTGGCGGATCGAGGTGTGAAGGGTCCTGATCCTGGTTGATGGCGTTGAGGGACACGACGCTCCTGAGGTGTGCTACGGCTTCCGAGCACACCATCTCGTCCTCTGGCGTGGGGCGGCTAACTGGGGCTCGTGACAGAGCATCGGGGATGCAGAGCTGCTTCCCGGCACGCACACGGCCGTAAATAGGTAGGGCGAAACCTTCTCCTTGAGGCGTTGGAGGTGAGGGTTCTCAACCGCGTACAAGGTGTAGTGGTTGTGAATTGGGATCAGGGGTCGGTGGTCCGTCATCAACGTGAAGCTCTGTAGGCCTATCAAGTAAGGCCTGCACTTCGACATGGCCCAGGCGGCGGCGAGCAGCTCGAGTTCAATGGTGGCGTACCGGATCTCGGCGTCAGCGAGGAATCTTGAGCCACACTGAACAAGGCATGTGCGTCCCTGGCCATGGTCTTGCAAGGGCGTAACCAAGCCCGTAGAGGCGAGAGGCGTCACTTTGAAGAATAACTGGAAATGCTGGGTCAAAGTGAGCGAGAATCGGCGGTCGAAGCAGCGCCGTCTTGACACGACTGAAGGCCTCGTCGTGATCAGGTGTCCAAGTAAATGTTCTTTTCGGGCTCATCAGGGGGCGGAGTGGCTGGGCGGCAGCGGCGAAGGCTGGGGTGAACTCTGACAGCTGGTTCACCAGGCCCATGAATGAGCGGAGGTCAGTCAAGTTAGCGGGAGTCGCGAAGTCCCGGATGGCACTGACTCTGTCCTCATCCGCGGCCACGCCCTCAGCTGAGAGGTTATAACCGCAGAAGCTCACACTAGGCGCGGCGACCACAAACTTGTCTTTGTTAAGTGTGATCCCGTTCTTGCGACATCTAGTGAGCATCTGGTGAATACGTTGGAGGTGTGTGGGGAAGTCGTCGTCGAAGAGGAGAATGTCGTCAACCACCTTAACGCAGTTATCTACACCCTGCAGGGCCAGGTCGCCGCGGAGACAGTAAGCGTCGCCAGTAGCCGAGAAACCCATGGGACCTCTGCAGTGTTGAAAGCGGCCGTATGGTGTGATAAAGGTTGTCAGGTGTTGGTCGTCCTCGTGTAGTTCCAACTGCCAATACCCGCACAAGGCGTCCGCTGTGGTGAAAAATCGCGCTGACGGGTTGACACTGCGGACAGCGGTGAATGGAGTTGGGGCAGGATGTGTTGGGCGGGCCACTTGAGAGTTGAGTTTCGTCAAGTCAACCGTGATTCTCACGCCTTTATCCTTAGCCACGACGACTAGCGGGTGACACCACTCTGAAGGGTCGTCACCGGCAGGCTTGATGATTCCCTGACGTGTCATCGACTCAAGTTCCTCCTGAACTTGACGCTGGAAAGCGAAGGAAAACTGCCTCGGTGTGTGAATGGCGTATGGTACAGCTCCCTCCTTCACGTGAATCCTCATGGGTTTGCCCACCATGGGTTTCAGAGGAGCTTGTTTGAGATCCGCCTTGGAAAGTAACACGTCCGAGAACTCGCGCAGAAAGTGCGCCCGTGCAGCTGACGGGGACGTGGTAGGAGGGAGAGTCATCTCAGCGCATCTGTTGACGTGCTTGACCTCCAATAGTGGCTTCGGGAAGGCAGGTGATATGATAGCCAGCTCCATGCAGTGGCCGTAGGACAGGAGGGGCGTTTGAATACCCTCGTGCACCTGTATCTTGGCGGTACAAGATTTCCCGTGGAGCCGTAAAGTAGCGTAAAAACATCCCACAGCAGGTGTCATTACTGACCCGTCCGCTGTCAGCGTAGTAGTGGACGGTAGAGGCTGTAGGCTGTTGAGGGGGATGTGAAGCATTTGCAGGTGTCTAGTGCCGATGACAGTGACGTCAGCGCCTGTGTCTGGTAACATCTGGAGCCTTGAAGTGGACTCGCCGTGCACCAGGTGGACGCAGACCGGGGTGGGAGTCATGGCGCTGGAAGGTGAGACATCTGTTAGACTACGACAGTTGCTGTATTTACGCCTTGGGGGGGGGGGGTGATGCGCGACCAGCGTTTAAAGCGCCACCCTGGCCATCGTGGCTAGGCGTGTTGCGGCAGAACCTGTCGTAGTGGCCCGTCCTGGTGCAGAGGCGGCATTGGGCTGTTTTGGCGGGACATTTGTCAGTCCCCGCCCAATGACCTTGACGGCCGCAGTTATAGCAAGACGCATTCCTGGCCGGACACTTAGGGCCATGGCGCCGCGCACAGGACTGGCAGGGGTGAACAGGGCTGGGAACCGCTGTTCTATGTTGAGTTTTCACGCGCTGGCCTGAAGGTGGCTGTTGAGGTGAATGAGGCGTTTTGTCGTGGCGCCTGCCTTTCTTGTAAGTGGACATGGCGCGAAGCTGGCTTGGAGACGAGTATATAGCGGAGGCTGTATGGCGTGTGGCTTCGAAGGAGCGGCAACAGGTGACCACGTCTTGAAGAGAAGCGCCTGTGTCGAGGGAAATAAGGCGTTGAATCAGCTCTTCATCTCGCACACCCATAAGCAGAACCATTTTCAATTGGATCTCCGCGCACGTCATAGCGTTACCAGTGCACAAGTCGACCTCCTCTGCCAGGTTCTTCAGGCGTACGAAGAAATCGGAGAATGACTCGCCGTCAGCTTGCTTACAGCACAGTAATTATCGACGGCGTAGTGCTTCATTTCGTTGACTCTTGAAGTGGGACTTTAGGGTGTCTAAGACCTCTGTCACAGTCAAGGAAGTGTCAGGTGCGATCCCTAGGGTGTGTTCTAGGATCCTTTGTACGTCCAGTGACACTGCCATCCTCAGCTGGATGAGTTGCTTGTGTCGTAGCAGCCTCTGTGAATCCAGCATGGTAGAGTAATCTTCCCACAGACGACGCCACTGCCGGAAAACTTGGAAGGAAGAATCGGCCAGCAACGTCGGTGGACTGTGGGCCACATGCTTGCCAGCGGACGTCGCGATGGTGGGTGTGGCAGCCACAGGAGAGGCGGCGAGCGAGGCGGTGGATGTCGCGGGACTCGCGACCTTGGGTGCTGCGCCGCTCGCACCTACATCGAGGAGTGGTGGAGGTGAAGGAATGTCCCGTGCGCTCGACGCAGACTGCGGTCTGTGCCCAGGAGACAGAAGTGTGACAAGGACTTGGAACCGTGAGTCCTCCTCCTTTCTCCTGGCTTCGTTGTCACGTAATCGTCTCTCCTCGTCACGCTGGCACCTCTCCTCGTCATCCTGGATGCGTCGGTTATCAGCTGATAACCGGGACTCCTCCAAATAACGAATCAAAC
>JACEEZ010003495.1:0-7500 GCA_016584305.1 Chionoecetes opilio | reverse complement strand
TAAGGCTAAAAATAAGCAGATAGTCCAGGCAAAAAGGGCTATGTATGGGTTGTTTAATAAAATCATTAAATTTAATCTACCACTTGACGTTAGTATAGATCTCTATGAAAAATTAATTGTACCAATTATGTTGTATGGGTGTGAGGTCTGGGGTTTTGAGAACAATAGGCAGTTAAAGATAACCTGTAATAACTTTATGAGAGGGTTGTTGGGAGTGAATAAAGCACCACCGCTGTGTATGATTTATGGTGAACTTGGGGTTAAATCAATAGAGGAGTATATTGATAACAGGATTATTAATTTTTGGTTTAGAATTGCAAATGGAGATAACAACAAAATATCATCAATATTATATATGTTTGTTAAACAATTGTATGATCAAAACATCTATAGATCTCCTTGGATTATGAAGGTTAACCATTTGTTAAATAGTTGTGGTATGACCAATGTTTTTATTAGTGTAAATGATGTTAATGGTAATTGGTTAAAGGAAGCTTTCAAGCTAAGGTGTAACGACATTTACAAACAAACGTGGAAGGAAGAAACTCACAATAATTTAGTTTGTGTCAATTACAGGATTATGACTGAAAATAAGGAAATGCAAAGTTATCTGATGAAACTACCATCTAAATATTACAGGACATTATGTAAATTTAAGTGTGCTAATCATCGTTTACCGATTGTGAGAGGTAGATATACTACATAAGAACATAACATAACATAAGAAAATAAGGAAGCTACAAGAGGCCGCGAGGCCTACACGTGGTAGTTCCTGTCACCTAACACTACCTACATCCACCTTTCATCCCCATCCATGAACCTATCCAGCTCCCCTTTAAAGCTCCCCAATGACTCAGCACTAACTACCTGTCTACTGAGACCATTCCATTCATTCACCACCCTATTTGTGAACCAGTTTTTCCCTATTTCCTTTCTAAATCTACGCTTTTCCAGCTTGAATCCGTTACTTCTTGTTCTACCCTGGTTAAAAGCCGTAAGAACTTTTCCTACCTCCTTTATTAAATCCCTTTATCCACTTAAAAACTTCTATCAGATCGCCCCTTACTCTGCGTCTTTCGAGTGAGTGTAATTTTAATAACTTCAATCTCCTCTCATAACTAAAGTTACGCATCCCTTGTATCATTTTGGTCATCCTTCTCTGCACTTTTTCTAACAACACTATATCCATCCTGTAATATGGAGACCAAAACTGAACTGCATAGTCTAGGTGAGACCTGACTAGAGCCAGATAAAGCTTTAGAATAACTTCCGCACTTCTACTTTTAACACTTCTGGTAATGAATCCTAATACTCTATTAGCTCTATTTCTGGCCTCCAATACATTGTTTCCTAGGTCGGAGGTCTGGGCTCACCCTCACTCCAAGATCTTTTTCACCTTCTGATCTTTCAGCGATACATTGCTTATGGTGTATCAATTACCAGGGTTTTTTCTACCAACATTCATAACGCTACATTTATCAATATTAAATTCCATCTGCCATCTGACTGCCCACTCGTTAAGTTTATCTAAGTCTCCCTGCAATATGTTTACGTCAGACTGTGATCCAATAATCTACCTAACTTAGTATCATCAGCAAACTGCTGATGAATCACTGCTAATCCCACTATCCAAGTCGTTGATGTAAATCAAAAATAGTAATGGGCCCAAAACAGACCCTTGTGGAACTCCACTTGTCACCAGTCCCCATTCAGATTTGGAACCATTAATTGTAACCCTTTGTTGCCTATTACTTAGCCAAGCTCTGATCCAATGAAGAACCTTCCCATCTTAACCATGAGCCTAACCTTATTTAAGAGTCATTCGTGTGGTACTTTGTCAAATGCCTACTAAAGTCCAGATATATTATATCATAATCCTTATCATTATCTGCGTCTCATAAACTTTCCTATAAAAACTCAATAAATTAGTGAGACATGACCTACCCTTGGTGAATCCATGTTGTGAATCATTGATCAAACTATGTTTATCTAAGTGCTCTCTAATGTTTTTTGCAATAATAGATTCCAATAATTTACCCACCACTGATGTTAGACTTACGGGTCGATAATTTGACTTTAGTCCTGTCTCCCTTCTTAAATATGGGAACAACATTTCCTTTCCTCCACAATAATGGCACATCGCCTATCTCAACCGATTTCCTAAAAATGTGCACTAACGACTCACTAACAACCTCCTTGCATTCCTTTAATACCCTGGGATACACTTCATCTGGTCCTGGAGATTTAAATGTTTTCATTTTTTCTATACCCTCCTCCACCATTTCCCTAGTTATCACAATATCTTTGAGTTTCTCCTCATCGCTTCCTTTGAACATCTGTTCATTATCAGGTATCGTCTGTGTATCCTCCTCCGTAAAAACACTTAAGAAATAATCATTTAGACTCCTACACATATCCTCATCCGTATTTAAGACCTGTCCTGACCTTAACGGCCCAACTAATTCCCTTGTCTTTGTTGTATAAACCTGATAGAACCCCTTTGGGTCAAATATTATAATTGTTACTAATATTAAAATTGAGGATCGTATATGCACCCACTGTAATATGAATGACGTAGGAGACGAATTTCATTACCTTTTTAAATGTACTTTCTTTCATAATGTTCGAAAGCAGTATGTAAAACCCTACTACTATGTATTCCCTAATACATATAAAATGACTGAACTATTTGCAGTACAAATTTATAAGTGCTTTTAAACTTAGCGAAGTTTATTGTAGAAATTACAAGACATTTTAAGTAGAGCTGTTCCTATGTTCTAGAAATTATGTTTGCTTATCTGTTTTTGCTATCTATTACGCTATTAAGCTATTATGTTAACTATTACGCTATTAAGTCTAGGTACTTGTTTTTTTGTTTGTTTGTTCTTTACCAGGGTCACTACGTATATTTATTACTAATTTGAAATTCTAATACCCCGTTCGGGGTCTGTATTGAGTTAATAAACCTTTAAACCTTAAACACACATACACACACACACGCGCGCACACACACACACACACACACACACACGCGCACGCGCACGCGCACACGCACGCACGCACGCACGCACGCACGCACGCACGCACGCACGCACGCACGCACGCACGCACGCACGCACGCACGCACGCACGCACGCACACACACACATACATACATACATACATACACACACACACACACACACACACACACACGCACACGCACACGCACACGCACACGCACACGCACACGCACACGCACACGCACACGCACACGCACACACACAATAAGAGCTGACACTTCCTTCCCCACCTTCCTCTAAAGTTTTCCTTCCCTCCCTTGTAAAGCCTACCGTCAATAACACTTTAGTCGCCACTGCACTAATGTCGCCAGGCGAATATTACGAATGTTAGCATCCCTACAGACTTGTATGTGCCCCTGAAGACACGTACATAATATAAGCTACTGTGCATGCCTCATCAGTGGCACATACAAGTCTGTAGTAATGCTAAAATTCGTAATATATGGCGACTGGCGACATTAGTGCAGTGGCGACTATAGTGTTATTGACGCTAGCGCTTATTCCCTCTCTTCATGAGTCCAGGATGAGTCAAACGTCACTTGTAAGGGCGTATGGTCATTCTCAATAATTGTTAAGTCTTGATATAATAGGGTCTCTCTCTCTCTCTCTCTCTCTCTCTCTCTCTCTCTCTCTCTCTCTCTCTCTCTCTCTCTCTCTCTCTCTCTCTCTCTCTCTCTCTCTCTCTCTCTCTCTCTCTCTCTCTCTCTCTCTCTCTCTCTCTCGGCACCTCAATCATTTTCATTTATAATTCCTACCAACACTTTTTTATTCGCACCCAACAGATATAATTATTTCCTACCTTACTAATTGCTTCCTTTCTCAAAACTGAAATCCTTGCTGTAAAAGAAGCAATTGAGTTCGTTCTCTCCTCCGAGCAAATATATAATTATTCAATGCAATGGTAAATCTTAAGAACAAAGGCTCCACCCCCTATCTTCTTCTTATAGCCAACAAGCTTGGGGACATGGTGAGAAACCAGGGTTTTTGGGTGGGGGAGCACACACATAAGGGAAATATGCCCCCCCACAAAAAAATCCCTAAACTAGGGAAATTTCCCTTGTTCATAGACTTTATCGGGGCCATATTTTCCTTATATTGGGGTCCCCCACCCAAAAACAGCACACACATAAGGGAAATATGGCCCCCACACAAAAATCAATAAACTAGAGAAATTTCCCTAGTTCATAGACTTTATCGGGGCCATATTTCCCTTATATGTGTGCTCCCCCACCCAAAAACCCCGGTTTCCACCATGTCCCCAAGCTTGTTGGCTATAATAATAAGAAGAACAAGATAGAGGGTTGAGCCTTTATTCTAAAGATGACAAAACTCTACAGACCTAACCTAGCACCCCTCCTCGACCCCCCCGTGCTGTGCACTAACCTAACCTTACCTAACCTAACCTAACCTAACGGGGGGCGGAGACCCCCCCGTGCTATTTTAAACTACATATAGGTTATACCTACTACTTAGATACGCTCTACATTCTCAAACTCGTTGTCCATTGCGCATCTCGCTGGACTTAGTTTTTCTCAAGAACCTGAAATTTAATATCGGCCATGTAGGCAAAGTAGGGATCGGCACTCATTAAAATCTAAACAGATGTGTTAAGGACAGTAAGTATAATACGTAGAGCCAACATTTGGGTCAGCTTAGCGTGGAGCCCTTGTTCTTAAGATTTTCCTTAAGTTTTCTTGGTCTTGATAAGACTGGCACTGCAGCCACAGCAGATCCAACTCGTACCTTGCCAATGTGCCACGAAGCTTCGTCTTGTTTTCTTTCTATTGTCTTCAATCTTTCGTGAGCAAGAAAATGTTTCAAAAAAAGTGTTTTAAGATAATTGGATTTTTCTTTTTTCAACGTCTTAAAGCCTTTCGCGTGATTTTTTTTTGGGGGGGGCACTATGACAAGCAAAGCTTAGGGGCATTCTGATGCCACATTGAAGGGTTAGTGCCTATCGTCAGTCACAGGTCCAAGCAGATTACGGCAGCCATGGCCAATGGGATTGGGCACCTGGGGGGCTCCGGATTCTCATGGGGGGCACGTGCCCCCCCGTAGCTATGCCACTGGCTATAGCTGATATGACGATACATAAGGTAGAAAGATAACTAGGCAACAACCATTACTTTGCAGGGAGGACTAAACCATCTCAAATCACACGTAAGCTATCACTCCCTCCCTCCCTCTCCCACTCACAGTAGCGCCGCCTGGAAATTTTGACTTGGGTGGCCAAGGTTGGACACAGATCTAGTGTGGGGTGGCCATGGCATAGCCATTAAAAAGAATTGGTTGGATTTTCTTTAACCTCTGACTCGATCTGGGGAGGCCAATTAAATTTCGGTGGTGGCCATGGCCTCCCCCTAGAATGGGCCTAGATCCTCACTCTCTCTTCCACTACCTACTCATTCCTCTCAATCACTCCCACTCCCTCCCATTATCTCTCTACTTACCTTACGCTGCAGAAATATGAAGAAAAACAACAAAATAAAGAGCTGTTTGGCCAAGAATCCTCCTCTTCCTCCTCCCAGCTGCCTGCACACACGTCCTGCCCCTCGATCGCCGGCTCGCTCTCAACTGACGTTCGTACCGGATTACTCAAGGAACTCAACACTGCTTCGAAACACTAAACCTTTCCTTTATTTCCTTCCCACGCCCTTATCTGTTGACCTTTGACCAATAATTATTGACCTGTAACGTTATCTAAGTCTTAAATGTTAGTAAATGTGAATTAGTATTAGTGTTGGTATAGTTTTGTAGTATTTAAAAAAAAATTATATTAAAAGGTTATATTTTATATTAATTATATTAATCGTTAGTGCTTCGAACTCGTTAACACCGTCACAGAGGATTGTGGGTAGGATATTTTTTTTTTATACGTAGTTTGTGGGTTGTCAAAGGACTGAATTGCTTTGTTAGCAGTGGCGTGGCTGTGTGTCTATCTATAGGGAGGCACCTGAGGGGCCACTAGGCAAGTGTTAGCAGTGGCGTGGCTGGGTGTCTATCAATAGGGAGGCACCTGAGGGGCCACTAGGCAAGTGTTAGCAGTGGCGTGGCTGTGTGTCTATCTATAGGGAGGCACCTGAGGGGCCACTAGGCAAGTGTTAGCAGTGGCGTGGCTGTGTGTCTATCAATAGGGAGGCACCTGAGGGGCCACTAGGCAAGTGTTAGCAGTGGCGTGGCTGTGTGTCTATCAATAGGGAGGCACCTGAGGGGCCACTAGGCAAGTGTTAGCAGTGGCGTGGCTGGGTGTCTATCAATAGGGAGGCACCTGAGGGGCCACTAGGCAAGTGGAGCTCAGGGGCCACTCCGATGCCACATAGAAGGGTAGCTATAAGGGCATATTCTAAGATCAGATCAGTGGTGGGTATTAGAGCATTATATAGGCAGCCATGGCCAGTGGAGGCCACCTGGGGGGGGGCACAGGATTCTCATGGGGAGAACGTGCCCCCCCATGCTGCCTTATTTGTGTTACTGGCAACGCCTTGCAGCACAGCAGAGCAGTATTTGTGTTACTGGCAACGCCTTGCAGCACAGCAGAGGAGTAATAACACGGCACACAAGTGGCACATTTTTCTCTTTTTACTAAAAAAATATTTTCGAGGAAGAAGTTTGCAAGGCACAAATAGTCAGGCAGATAGGTATATCCATCATAAGAATTGTGGGTTTAGACGTACAAGCATGAAATTTGGCACAGTCATAGATAATAATCTAAGGAATAATTCCAGATATGGACCGACCGCGAAAGCGTCCTATGGTAGCCGTGGCGGCCATTTTTCAAAATGACCGTTTTGACCGCGATTATTTTTAACCGGACGACACAAATGCTTCTTTATGTTCTAATGAAATGACTCTAGATACACATATATGCCATAATTGTATTCTCCAAATGACCACAATTTGCACTTGTGTTGCCAGCAATGTCAATTAACCCACCAGGGTGCGTAATAAGTGCTGACTCATCAAATTTCGGAACCTCCGCGTTCAGGAGTCAATGTTTCAGTGAAATTACAGGACCAAATTAACTAGTTGACAAGTAAGTACATATTTATTTTAAGTAAACCACTTTTATCTATGACTGTGCCAAATTTCATGCTTGTACGTATAAACCCACAATTCTTATGATGGATACACCTATCTGCCTGACTTAAAAGTAACACATTTAGTAACTGAGCAAATTATTTGGTGGCTAAGAGATAAATACACTTTCGTCATTATTATTAAAATGCCTGGTTTAGTAATATTTTATTTGGTTCAGTTGACAAAACGAATATGGTAAATTTAAACAGTTTCGTCTACAACAATACAGTTTGTTAACAATAATCTAAACTCAAAAGTTCTCAACTAATTTCAGCTATGTATATAAATACTAATTACAGCAAATATATGGACTGTTTTAAGTTTAAAGAGCTATTGGTAATTTAAAGGATGGTACAGCTAC
>JACEEZ010003494.1:0-10415 GCA_016584305.1 Chionoecetes opilio | reverse complement strand
CCCCACAACACACACACACACACACTAACACCACACCCTCATGAAACAAAGGAACACCCATGATCAAAAACACACAAAACGAGAACAAAAGTCTCATTACAGCAAAACAAACACCATAAAAAAAAGACCACAACAACAACAAAACAACAGGGATTATGAGAAAGGTGAGACAGCGATACAGGTGAATATATGAGGGGAGAAAAAAAATGGAAACAAAACTAAAACACATCCAGAAAATAAAGATAGATAGCAAATGGTTAATTAATAAATAATTAATTAATCATGGGAAACACTCGTTGGAGGGAGCGCCGCATCGCCAATCCTGAGAGCATCCTACCATACTACTCCGACCTGTATAGTCTACTACTCTTAAAAGTTCAAATATGGGGGACCAATAATGGCCCAGATCTAACTCCAAGCTGTACAACTCTTAAAAGTTCCAAGATGAATGACCAACCATGGTCCAGATCTAACTCCAAGCTCTATTACCCGTAAAAGTTCCAAGATGATTGCCCAAACCACATCTAAGGATCTTACTCCAAGCTGCTTCTACCCTTAAAAGTTGCAGATAATGCGGACCAAATATGGACCAGATTCCAATATGATGCACCTATCAATGACCAGATCCAACTCCCACATATTTTTTTATACTGGAGGATAATAATTCTTATCCCTGAAACTGCGGGAGCAAATCAATTTTTAGTGCCACCAGTGCGGGAATATGAGAAAAACGATGATCATTACAGAATTGGATGCAAATCACATCAACATCAAGGTTGTAGAAAATCTGCATCCCGGCATTATATCTAATTTTAACCCAAACGTATTGGTTGAGGATTGTTGTGGTTGGGAGTTGAAATAGCTGGGGCGAAGGGCAGCAAGTCGCTTGCGAGAGACGGTTGAGGTGAATTCAAGGGTGCCACACATTGGGATCTTTGTCCCAAGATTTAGACGGATTATTCATGTATTTATGCAGTCGTTTATCTGAAGGTAAGCATAGGTTCCGTTGTACCGTACCTTGATATAAACCACTGAATAAATACTTGAATAATCCCTTCAAAAGTCCCAAGATAGACACAAAATATCCCAACGCCAAGACCTACATCCCAAGATCTTTTGGCAAATTAACCAAGGATTGGTAAATATCTGCGTACATCGTAATGAGGCAGATGGTGGTGTGTGTTATCGAGAGCTGACATCAAGGCGTATATGTGACACAATAAGTAGACTTTTACGAATGCCCGGCCTGGTTTTTGTATGCAATTGAAAACTGCGGTTTCGGTTTCGCATTTAGCTCAGCAGAGCCTTCGGGAAAGGGCTTGCCACAGCCCACGGGTTATCTGGATGGACTATGACAAGGAATTCCTGATAAAGAATTGAAGAAGGTAGTCTATAAGAGTGTTGACCAAGAAATTAATGAAGGGCGTGGAATAAATCAAATTTAAGGAACATCTACAAGAAATAAAGATTTATAAATATATATAAAAGACGACGTATACAAAAGATGGAAACGTGATATAGAAAGATATATTATAATAGAAAATAATCAGTATTAAGATACACATCATTCAGGAGGAAACTGCGTACATGGAAATAAATAAGGTAACAAAAGGAGGAAAAGAACCATGAGTGACAGAGAAACACAAAAACACAAATCAACAAAATATAATTATAAAACACAACTAAACACACACACCCACCCACACACAAACACACACACACAGACACACACACAAACACATACACAAACACACACATCGCACACAACACACACACACACACACACACACACACACACACACACACACACGTACACACACACCCCACACACACACACAAAACACACACACACAATACACACACCACACACACACACACACACACACACACACACCCAAAAACCACACACACACACACCACACACACACACACAACTCACACACACACACTCACACACACACACACACACACACACCCCACACACCCCACACACACAACACACACCACACACCACAAAACACACACACACACACACACCACACACACACACACACACCACACACACAACACACACACACACACACACACACACACACACACCACACACACCACACACACACACTAACACCACCCTCATGAACAAAGGAACACCCGATGATCAAAACACACAAAAACGAGAACAAAAGTCTCATTACAGCAAACAAACACACCATAAAAAAAAAACCACAACAACAACAAAACAACAGGGATATATGGAAAAGGTGAGACAGCGATACAGGTGAATATATGAGGGGAGAACAAAATGGAAACAAAACTAAAACACATCCAGAAATAAAGATAGATAGCTAATGGTTAATTATAAATATAATTAATCATGGGGAACACGTCGGTTGGAAGGCGCCGAATTCGCCAATCCTTGAGAAGCATCCTCCATCCTACTTGCCGACCTGTATAGTCTACTACTGCTTAAAAGTTTCAAATATGGGGGACAAATAATGGCCCAGAATCACCTCCAAGCTGTACAACTCTTAAAAGTTCCAAGATGACTGACAACCATGGTCCATATCTAACTCAAGCTCTATTACCCGTAAAAGTTCCAGATGATTGACCAACCACATCTAAGGATCTTACTCACGCTGTTCTACCTTAAAAGTTGCAAGATAATGACGGACCAATATGGACCAGATTCCAATATGATGCACCTATCAATTACCAATGGCTCAACTTCCCACATAATTTTTGTTTTTATACTTGGAGATAATAATTCTATCCTGAACCTGCGGGAGCAAATCAATTTTTAGTGCTCACCAGTGGCGGGAATGTGAGAAAAACGTGATCATTACAGAATTGGATCATCACATCAACCATCAGGTTGGTAAAATTTGCATCCGGCAATTATATCTAAATTTTAAAACCCAAACGTATTGGGTTAGTTGGTTGTGGTTGGGAGTTGAAATAGCTGGGGCGAAGGGTATTGCAAGTCGCTTGCGATAGACGGTTTGGGTATTCAAGGGTGCCAACATTGGATTTTGGTCCCAAGATTTAGACGGATTATTCTGTATTTATGCAGTTTTTTTTTTCCGTTTTATCTGAAGGTAAGCATAGGTTCCGTTGTACCGTAACTTGATATAAACCACTTGATAATACTTGAATATCCCTTCAAAGTACCCAGATAGACACAAAAATCCCAACGCCAAGGACCTAACATCCCAAGATATTTTGGCAAATAACCAAGATTGGTAAATATCTGCGTACATCGTAATGAGGCAGATGTGGTGTGTGTTATTCGAGAGCTGACATCAGAACGTATATGTGACCAATAAGTAGATTTTACACAATCGGCCTGGTTTTTGTATGCAATTGAAACTGCGGTTTTCGGTTTCGCAGTAGCTCAGCAGAGCCTTCAGAAACTTGCCACAGCACGTGTTAACTGGATGGACTATGACAAGGAATTCTGAATAAGAATTGAACGAAAGGTGTCTATAAAGAGTGTTGACCAGAAATAATGAAGGGGCGGTGGCATGAAATGCAAATTTAAGGAACTCTACAAGCATAAAGAATTTATAATATATATAAAAAGACACCGTATACAAAATATGGAAACGTGATATGAAAAGGATATATTATAATGAAATATCATATTAGATACACCATCATTCAGGAAGGAAACTGCATACATGGAAATGAATAAGGTAAACAAGGAAGGAGAAAAGAACCATGAGTGACATAGAACACAAAAACACAAATCACAAATATACTTATAAACCAACTAAAACACACCACCCCACCCACAAACAATCACACACACACAGACACACACACAACACAAGACACAAAACACACTATCGTGCACACAAGCACCCACACACACACACCCACATACACACACGACACACACACACGTACACGCACACACCACATCCACTTACACATACAACACACCACACACTACACACCCCACACACACACACACACCACACACACACACACACAACACCACACCACACACACACCACACACACACACACACAAACCACACACACACACACACACAACTCAACACCCTCATGAACAAGGAACCCCTATGATCAAAAACACAAACAAAAACGAGACCCAGTCTCATACGCAAAACAACACCATAAAAAAAAGACCCAACAACAACAAAACACAGGGATATAATGGAAAGGTGAGACAGCGATACAGGTGAATATATGAAGGGAGAAAAAAATGGAAACAAAACTAACCACATCCAGACAATACAATAGATAGCTATTGGTTTAATTAATAAATAATTAATTAATCAGGAACACTCTTGGAAGGCGCCGAATCGCCAAACCTGAGAGCATACTACATCCTACTCCAACCTGTATGTCTACTACTCATAAAAGTTCAAATATGGGGGACCAATAAATTGCCCAGATCTAACTCCAGCTGTACAACTCTTAAAGTGTCAAAATGAATGACCACCATGGTCCAGATCTAACTCCAAGCTCTATTAACCGTAAAAGTTCCAAGATGATTGACCACCACAAGTCTAAGATCTTACCGCCAAGCTGTTCTAGCTAACCCTTAAAGTTGCAAATATACGGACCAACTATGGACCAGATTCCAATATGATTGCCTATCAATGACCAGATCCCCTCCACAATTTGTTTTATACTGGCGTATACAATATTTTTATCATTGAAACTGCGGAGCAAAATCATTTTTGTGCCACCGAGTGCGGAATGTGAGGAAAAACATTGTCATTACAGATTGATGCAATCCCATCACATCAGTTGTAGAAATTTTTGCATCCGGCATTATATCTAATTTTTAAAACCCAAACGTATTGGGTTTGAGGTATGGTTGTGGTTGGAGAGTTGAAATAGCTGGGCGAAGGGTAGAAAGTCGCTTGCGATAGACCGATTGAGGTTGAATTCAAGGGGGCCACACATTGGGATTTTGTCCCAAGATTTAACGGGATTATGCATGTATTTATGCAGTCGTTTATCTGAGGTAAGATAGTTCCGTTGTACCGTACCTTGATATAAACCACTGAATAAATACTTGAATCATCCCTTCAAAAGTTCACAGATAGACCACAAATATCCCAACGCCAAGACCTACATCCCCTCACAAGATCTTTTGGCAAATAACCAGGATTGGTAAATATCTGCCGTACATCGTAATGAGGCAGATGGTGGTTTGTGTTATCGGAGCTTGACATCAAGGCGGATATGTGACAACAATAAGTAGACTTTTTACGAATGTCCGGGCTCTGGTTTTTGTATGCAATTGAAAACTGCGTTTCGGTTTTCGCAGTAGCTCACAGAGCCTTCGGAAGGCTTGCCACAGCCCACAGGTTACTGGATGGACTTTGACAAGGAATTCCTGAATAGAATTGAAGAAGGTAGTCCCTAATAAAGAGTGTTGGACGCAAGAAATTAATGAGGCGGGAATGAAATCCAAATTTAAGGAACATCTACAAGAAATAACGATTTATATATATAAATAAGACACGCATACAAAAGAGGAAAAAACCCCCCGTTGATCTAGACAGATATATTATATAAAAAATAATCAGTATTAAGATACACATCATTCAGGAGGAAACTGCATACATGGAAATGAATAAGGTAAACAAGAAGGAGGAAAAGAACCTGAGTGACAGAGAAACACAAAACACAAATCAACAAAATATAATTATAAAACACAACTAAACAAAAACACACCCACCCACACACACACACAAACACACACAACACACACACCACACAACACAAACACACACACCACACACACACACCACACCACACACACACACACACACACACACACACACACACACACACACACACACACACACACTACACACACACACACACACACACACACACACACACACACACACACACACACACACACACACACACACACACACACACACACACACACACACAACACACACACACACACACACACACACACACACACACACACACACACACACACACACACACACACACACACACACACACACACACACACACACACACACACACACACACACACACACACACACACACACCACACACACACACACACACACACACACACTAACACACACCCTCATGAAACAAAGGAACACCCGATGATCAAAAACACACAAAAACGAGAACAAAAGTCTCATTACAGCAAAACAAACACCATAAAAAAAAGACCACAACAACAACAAAACAACAGGGATATATGAGAAAGGTGAGACAGCGATACAGGTGAATATATGAGGGGAGAAAAAAATGGAAACAAAACTAAAACACATCCAGAAATAAAGATAGATAGCTATTGGTTAATTAATAAATAATTAATTAATCATTGGGAACACTCGTTGGAAGGAGCGCCGAATCGCCAATCCTGAAGAGCATCCTACCATCCTACTCCGACCTGTATAGTCTACTACTCTTAAAAGTTCAAATATGGGGGACCAATATGGCCCAATCTACCCAGCTGTACAACTCTTAAAAGTTCCAAGATGATGCCAACATGGTCCAGATCTAACTTCCAAGCTCATTACCCGTACAAGTTCCAAGCCCTGATTGACAACCACATCTAAGGACCTTACTCCAAGCTTTTGCTCTACCCATAAAAGTTGCAGATAATGACGGACCAATATGGACCAATTCCATATTATGCACCTATCAATGACCATCCACTCCCACCATATTTGTTTTTTATACTGGGGATAATCATTCTTATCCTGAAACTGCGGGAGAAAATCAATTTTTAGTGGCCACCAGTGCGGGAATGGGAGAAAAACAGTGATCATTACAGAATTGGATGCAAATCACATCAACATCAAGGTTTGTTAGAAAATTTGCATCCGGCATTATATCTAATTTTAACGCCAAACGTATTGGTTGATGTATGGTTGTGGTTGGAGTTGAATAGCTGGGCGAAGGTAGCAAGTCGCTTGCGAAAGACGGTTGAGGTGAATTCAAGGGTGCCACACATTGGGATTTTTGTCCAAAGATTTAGCTGGGATTATTCATGTATTTATGCAGTCGTTTTATCTGAAGGTACATAGGTTCGTTGTACCGTATACCTTTATATAACCTGAAATGAAATACTTGAATTCCCTTCAAAAGTCACAAGATAGACACAAAATTCCCAACGCCAAGACCTACATCCCAAGATATGTGGCAAATAACCAAGGATTTGGTAATATCTGCGTACCTCGTAATGAGGCGATGGTGGTGTGTGTTATCGAGAGCTGACATCAAGGAGTATAGTGTGACCAATAAGTAGACTTTTTACTGATGTTCGGCCTTGTTTTTTGTATGCCAATTGAAAACTGCGGTTTCGTTTCGCAGTAGCTCAGCAGAGCCTTCAGGACGGCTTGCCAAACAAAAAAAAAGCCCCACGGTTAACTGGATGGACTATTACAAGGAATTCCTGAATAAGAATTGAAGAAGGTAGTCTATAAGAGTGTGTACCAAGTAATTATGAGAGGGCTGGAATGAAATCAAATTTAAGGAACATCTACAAGAAATAAAGATTTTATAAATTTATATAAAAGACGACGTATACAAAAGATGGAAACGTGATATAGAACGATATATTATCATAGAAAATCATCCATATTACGCTACACATCCATTCATGAAAACTGCATAACATGGGAAATGAATAAGGTAAAGCACGAAGGGGAAAAGAACCGTGAGATGGACAGAGAACACAAAAAAAACCAAATCAACAAAATATAATTTAAAACACAACTAAAAACACACACACCCACCCACACAACCAACACACACACACACAGACACACACACCAAACACATACACAAAACACACACATCGCACACAACACACACACACACTACACCACACACACACACACACACACACACGTACACGCACAACACACACACGACACACTTACACACAAAACACTACACACCCCAACACACTCACACACAGCACACACCCACGATACCACAAACACACACACACACACACACAGACACACAACACACACACACACACACACACCATACACACACACACACACACTACACACACACACACCACACACACAACACACACACACACAACACACACACACACAACACACACACACACACACACACACAACACACACACACACACACACACAACACACCCACACACCACACACACCACTCACACACAAACACACACACACACTTAACACCACCCTCATGAAACAAAGGAACGCCCGATGATCAAACACACAAAAACGAGAAACAAAAGTCTCATTACAGCAAACAAACACTAAAAAAAAAACCACAACACAACAAAACAAGGATATATTAAGAAAGGTGGAGACAGCGATACAGGTGAATATATTAGTGTAGAACAAATGGACACACAACTAAAACCACTCCACGAAATAAAGATTAGATAGCTAATGGTTAATTAATAAGATAATTAATAATAATGGGGACACTCGTTGGAGGAGCCCCCTATCGACAATTCCTGAAGAGCATCCTACCATCCTAACTACGACCTTTATAGTCTACTACTCTTAAAAGTTCAATAGGGGGACCATATTCCAATGATACATACAGCTGTACAACTCTTAAAAGTTCCAGATGAATGCAACCATGTCCTCAGATCTAACTCCAAGCTCTTTACCCGTAAAAAGTTCCAGATGATTTGGACCACCACCTCTAAGGCTCTTACTCACGCTGCTCTACCCTTAAAAGTTGCAGATAATGACGGACCAAATATGACCAGATTCAATATGAATGCACCTATTCAATGACCAGATCCACTCCCACATATTTGTTTTAATACTGGAGGATAATAATTCTTATCCCTGAAACTGCGGGACCAAACTCAATTTTTAGTGCACCAGTGCGGAATGTGGAAAACGATGAATCTTACGACTTTGGATGCAATCACATCAACATCAAGTTGTAGAAATTTTGCATCCGGCATTATATCTATTTTTAAAAGACCCAAACGTATTGGGTTAGGTATGGTTGTGGTTGGTAAGTTGAAAATTAGCTGGGGCGAAGGGCAGCAAGTCGCTTGCGTGAGACGGTTGAGGTAATTCAAGGTCCCCACATTGGATTTTGTCCCAAGATTTAGACGGCTTATTCATGTATTTATGCAGTCGTTTTTCTGAAGGTAAGCATAGTTTTCCGTTGTACGTACCTTGATATAAACCACTGTATATACTTGAATATCCCTTCAAAAGTCCCAAGGATGACACAAAATATCCCAACGCCAAGAACCTACATCGCAGGATCTTTTGGCAAATAACCAAGATTGGTAAATATCTGCGGACATCGTAAATGAGGTAGATGGTGGTGTGTTGTTCATCGGAGCTGACATCAGGCGTATATGTGACCAATAAGTAGACTTTTTACGAATGTCGGCCTGGTTTTTGGGTATGCAATTGAAAACCTGCGGTTTCGTTTTTCGCAGTAGCTCAGCAGAGCCTACATGAGCTTGCCACAAGCCAACGGGTTACTGATGGACTATGAACAAGGAATTCCTGAATAAGAATTGAGAATGTGAGTCGATATAAAGAGTGTTGACCAAGAAATTATGAAGGGCGTGGAATTGAAATCAAATTTAAGGAAATCTACAGAATAAAGATTTATAAATATAATAAAGAACTACGTATACAAAAAGATTCAACGTGATATATAAAGATTATTATAATAGAAAATAATCAGTATTAAGATACACATCATTCAGGAGGAAAACTGCATACTTGGAAATGTAAGGGGAAACAAGAAAGGGGGAAAAAACCAAGGACAAGAACCAAAAAACAAATCAAAAAATAATTTTAAAACCAACTAAACCCAAAAAAACCCACCCACACACAAAAACCCACACAGACCACACACAAACACTACACAAAACCCCCAAAACATCGCACACAACACACACCACACACCCACACCCACACACCACAACACACACAACACACACACACAAAACACACAACACACCACCACACACACCACACAACACACACCACACACACAACACCCACCCACACACACAAACACACACCCACACACACACAACACAAAACAACAAAACACAACACACACCACACACACCAACACAAATCGAAACAAGGAACCCCAGACAAAAACCACACAAAAACCCCAAACAAAATCCAAACCGCAAAAAAACACCAAAAAAAAGAACCCCAACAACAACAAACAAAAAATATAAAATGAACCATACAAAAATTGGGGGGAAAAAAATAACAAAACTAAAACAAAAAAAAAAAAACAATTTTTAAAAAAAATAATTAAAAATCAGGGGAAAAACCGTTTTAGGGGAGAAATTAGAGACCCTACATTGAAATTTTTTGTAAAAAACCACTACCTCAAAATAAAAAATGGAAAAAATGGAATTAACTCCCC
>JACEEZ010003493.1:341366-364476 GCA_016584305.1 Chionoecetes opilio | reverse complement strand
GTTTTGTGTGCTGTGTTCTTGTGTCGTGTTGTTTTGTATGTGTGTGTGTGTGTGTGTGGTGTGTGTGTGTTTTGTTTGTGTGTGTGGGGGTGTTGTGTGTTGTGTGTGTGGTGTGGTTGTGGTGTGGTATGGTATGGTATGGTGTTGTGCTGAGAAATATAAAAAAATCGATGGAATATGGTACGATTTACTTAGGTTTTCATGCGTAAAGGGTTGAACATAATCTTATTTAAACAATGCTTGGTGCGTCGTTACATCTTAATTTATTACATTTAAATCGGCCCCATGGAGGCGATTTTAAAACCATAACACAGTTTTCTCTTTTTATTAATATATATCACGCAGGCAAACGCTAAGTCTTGAATCTGCAGAATCATTTCATATTCTTTAAAACTTTCCCTTTTCTTTTGTATTCTTTGTTTCCTCCTTTCCATGCTTCCTCAGTCCGATCTTCCTCCTAAAGAGAGATAATGCTGATCTCTCTCCTTTTTAGTCTCCTCGTCCTCCTTTCCTTCTTTTGCTTCCTATCCTAATTTCCTCCTTCCTACTCCCAATCTATTCAGTATTCAATTTATCTTCTTCCTCTTCCTTCATATAATATTTCCTTCAATCTATATAGTGTAAGTTTTTGATTCAATCTTCCCTTTTTTTTTTTTTTTTATTTTTATTTTATTTTATCTTTAAAGTTGTCGGTTCTGGACATCGTCGGTTTCCTCTCCTGTACTCGTTTTTGTCCTTGTTTCCGTTTACCCTACCCCTCTCCCTCCTCCTCCCCCTCCTGCTATTTGTTTGATGGAAACAGACGTTATCAAGCAACATTTTATCTTCCACCATTGTGTTAAAATTCATGAAACCGCTTGTTCCCCCTCCCTCCCCTCTCCAACCCTATTTTATATATCGAATTATCTTTTTTCCTGCGTTGTTTTTCCAGTCTTTGATTTTCAACTTGGGCTCTCCACCTCTCGATCATGTGTTTCGCCGGTCTAAATGCACGCTTTGTTAACGGCCGTCAAAGTTTTAATGATTTTTTAAATCTTTTTGGATGTTACCTCCACCAACGAAGTTGGAGAGGTTAGGTTTTCACCCGATCTGTCTGTCTGTCTGTCTGTCTGTCTGTCTGTCTGTCTGTCTGTCTGTCTGTCTGTTTGTTAGTGTACAGGATTTCTCGAAAAGTTACGAATAGATTTGGACCAAACTCGGTATAACCAAGTCTTTTTGGTATAAGGAAGAACTGATTTAATTTTCAATGAAATCTGTTGACAAACTGTTGCATTGGCAACCAATTGATGAAATATTCGGCCCGGAGGTATGCCCCTCATACTGGAATGCCATAATGCATATATATTATATATATAATTATATATAAAAATTATATATTATATATATATATCATTATAAAAATTTATATATAATATATTATATAAATGATGATAAATTCGGCGAGGTATGCGCACTACTGATGCCCCCCCCCCCCATAGTTCTTATTGTTTATGCTGTGCTTTTGGAGGGTTAGTTTTTTTCGAGAATTTTTCTTTTTGTTTCGTAAGGACTTATTCTTCACCCTCTTGGAACTGCACGCACGACTAGTTTGATTGAGTGATGTTTTCAATTTGTTTTTTTTTTTTGGTCTTTTAGCTTCGCTTTTTCTTAATTGTTTTCACCTTTATGCTTTGCCTTCCTGCCTTTCGTCATCTCCCTTCCTACCTCCCCACTTCGGTCCTGCCATTACCCTTCTTCCCCCTCTGTCTGTCTGTCTTGTTCTTGTCTGTCTTGTTGTCTTGGGCTGTCTGTCTGTCTGTCTGTTTGTTTGCCTCACTCTCATTGTCTTCGCTGTCTGTCTTTTTTCTCTTTTTTTCTCTCTTTTCTCTCTCTCTCTCCTTTTCTCTCTCTCTCTCTCTATTCCTCTCCTCTCCCTCTCTCTCTCTCTCTCTCTCTCTTCTCTCTCTCTCTTTCTCCCCTTCTCTCTCTCTCTCTCTCTCTCTCTCTTTTTATATATATAATATATATATATATATAAGAAACGTTTTCGACAAAGTATAATTCCTTCCTTCATTTCGAGATTTCTTCCTCCTGGCCCCCTATTTTTCTGCGCTGCTTTCCTCCTTTCACCATTTTCTTCCTCAAATCCTTTCTTGCATTTAAGTTTTCATAATTTTTAATTTTTATTATTTCATTTCGCTTATTTTATCTTTTCTCCACTATTTTAACCTCCATTCCTTCTATCGTAACATCGCTCTATATTTTTTTTCTCTCTTCTCCTTGTCTTCGCTATCCTCATTTATCTTATAAAATTTTTTTATTTATCTCATTTATCACACCTCGGCATCATTCATTCTCATGTCAATTCCTCGCGTTTAACTTCCTTCTCATCATGTTCCCCATCGCCGCCCTTGAACACAGCAGCCTGCTCGGATAAGCACCAGATGCTGAATTTGATGACATTTGATGCAAAACATTTTAGCACGCTTCACAGGAGGAGAAGGAGGAAGAGGAGGAAAGGAACCAAAAAGAAAATGAGAATCTGCCCAAAAGGCCTTTCGTCATCACAAGGAGCTCCTGCCTATCTACTCCAATTGCTTCCATATCCATGTATTTATTAACTTTCTCTTTAAAGCTTTCCATCATAAAATTGATCACTACCTGACCCTGCTTAGCTTCTGCCATTCATTCACCACCCTATACGTGAACCATTCCTGCTCGTTTCCTACTTTAATTTGAAAACCCATATAACTTGATCTTCTTGTTGCTTGCTGGTTCATTATTTTGATAATTATTTCCTCCAGGTTTGTTGCCCTCTTTATATGACTCCCTAATTCCCTCCCTCCTTTCCTTTTTAGTTTCTTCTTAACATTTTCAACTTTTGTAATCAGATTTTTTTTGTAACGTCCATTTGCTTTTCTTTCCTGCCCATCCTCCTTTTCTTGTGCATCTCCAGGACCTCGCCACTTGCTACCATTCCTTGTCCTCTTTTTCTAATCTGCTTTTTCTTCATTATTTCTCCAGATCCGTCGCTCATAAATTTTCACTTATTTTCTTTTTTTTAGTTTTTTGCCTAACCTTTACATTTATTTGGTGATGATCCTGAAACTTTCATTCGTCTTTAAAATCTCTTTACTTCCCTTCTGCTCTTTTCCTTTATGTCACTTGTCGTTACGCATCAATCTCCTCCTCTTTTTTCTCATGTATCCTTTTTTTCATCCCTGTACAATTTGTCTACATTTTCCTATTGGTGTTTCTTTATTCTTATCACAAGTATTATTGCCTTCCCCCCCTTTTCCACGCCTTAATGGACATTTATTTTCTATTATATTTTTTTCCATTTTGTTTTCCTTTCCGTCGCCTTTCCTTAATATTCCCTCTTCCTTGTCCTCTCCCATTGATTCATTTATCTTTGTTCTAGCTTCTTCCAAAACTTTATTCCTTCCCATTCCCCATTTTTTTTCCTCTCATCTGTTTGCCCTATCACTACCTGCCTTCCCTCTCTGTGCCTCCCTTTCTTCCTCTCCTTCCTCCTCCCTGATCTTTCCTATCCTGATCCCTCCCACATTTTTTCCCTCCCCCGTATTCCATCCCGCTTCGCCCCCTACTGCGTTAATGCACTGGTTAAATCCTCCTACCTCTCGACCTTTTGCTGTTTTTTCACATCGTTTGGCCATCTAGAGTGTAGGAAAGAGGAGGGATGGAGGGAGGGCAAGATGGAGGATCGGTGGAGGAATGGAATGGGAGGAAAAGGAGAGGGAACGACGCGCGAGTGGTGGAATAAAAGGAGGAGGAAAAGATGTAAAAGAAGGATAAAAAAGCAGAAGCAAAAGAGAGGGCGAGCGACTGGACGAGCGAGAGAGAAGAAATGAGAGGAAAAAAAAAATAACAAACAAGACGTTTCTTCAGCAGCGAATACCAGAACACCTAATATAGAAAAAAAATACTGGAACATCGCTTTTAGTGAGGCAGAGGGATTACAGACAAGTCTACGGGTTATGTGTGTGTTATGGTGTGTATGTGTGTGTTTTGTGGTGTTGTGGGTTGTGTGTGTGTGTGGCGTGTGCGTGTGCGGTGCGTGCGTGCGTGCGTGCGTGCGTGCGTGACGCGCGCGCGCGCGCGTGTGTGTGTGCTCGCCCCTCTACGTGTTTCCTCTCTAAACTCTGTAATAAATATCTAAGGTCTGTTTTCCTCTGTTTTGTCTGTTTTCTGTCAGTTATCTTATTTATCGACTGAGCCACACATTACCAACCACCACCCCACCCACTTCTACCAACACCACACCACACCCCACTGCTATACCAGCACCACCAACCACAATACTACCAACACCACCACCAGTAAAACCCAGTCTTCTCCCTCCCAGAGTTACTTTAAAACACTAAGGATAGACAGAAAGCAGGAGGGGGGCGATAAATGATAATATGATAGATCTGTAGATACCAAGTCGAGTGTAACGGGCAGGAAAGGAGAAATAGTATATTGGAAGAGTCTTCTTTACTTTTGATTTTCCTGCTAATCCGTCAAATTATATGGAAATACCTTTACTTTCCTCCTTCCTTCCAATTTTCGCTCTCCACTTTGTTCGTGCCTCTCCCTCCCTTTCTTACTCTCTCCTCCTTTACTTTGTTCTTTCCTACTTATGTCCGTGAAGTTGGAATCAGAGTGAGAGGAGTCACTAAGAAGACTTCGTATTCTATGCCTTTACTATTTTCCTGTTTCCTTCAATCTCTTCTCTTCTACACTTTGTGTCCTTCCTCTCCCTCCCTCTTTCCCACTCTCTCTCCCCCCGGCCCTCCTCTCCCTCTCATGCCTTAGAGTAGCCACGCAGAAGTGCAACATATTCACCAGCTTAATATATGCTTCCGAAAAATGACTCTGCTTGGTAATGGTCTCATTCCGATCTTTATAGCGATTTTTTTTTAACCTTGTGTTAGAAATGAAAGGATGGAAAAAACATTGACGTGGAAAATTCTTTATACCAAACCAAAGCAAAAAATGGGGAAAAGCGCATTTGCCCCCACTCCCTCCCCGTATGTAAAAAAACAGTAAAACTGATGACGAATGATTTAGAAGAAAAAATAAAATGACATGTAATGGTTGTGAAAGGAGGTGAAATTGGAAAGGGAAAAAGTCCGTGGTTCCTCTCTCTCTCTCTCTCTCTCCTCTCTTCTCTCTCTCTTCTCTCGCTCATCTCTCTCTCTCTCTCTCTCTTCTTCTCTTCTCTATCTTTTCTTTATTTTTATCTTTATTTAAATGTTAGTACATTGGTGTATATAGCTAAAGCTCAGGTTTGACACTAGAGCTATCAAATAGTACATATAATATAAAAAAACCATTTTGTATTTAATAATAAAGTAGGCCATCAACCAGCTGTTCACCCCGCTTAAAAGTCTTGTTAGCGAGGCGTGGTGGTGGAGGTTTCAGTTTGGTGAACTAACGGTTTCCACAGAGGCCGTAGCGGGGTCACAAGAAGGAACGTAGGTGGGCTCTATCTGGAGAAGGGCACAGTCACTGGCTTCCTGTCGGTGTGGGGCGACAGTGGGTGGAGTGAAGGCGGCGGGCGGCCTGGGAGGCTTATGGTTGCCAGGTGGGGGGGTGGAGATTAGTGCCTTGTGCAGACACATAAACCTGCCACAATCCCTGCGCTTCTGGAGGGTTGAAGGAGCAGGCGCGGTGGTGGGGAACGTTTATCGCTAACCAGCGCTGGGCTCTTCTCTGGACGCGGTTAGTGGTGGCAAGTAAGAGGGCGGGCAGGAAGACCCTCTAAGGGGGAGTCCATTAGTGGACGATACCTGAGCTTGTACAGAATCAAAACCTCCCTTTGCATCTAGAAGTTGCTGGAATGCGCGGACACAGATGAGTCTCACCAAGCCGATGTATTTAGCTACTCTCCTGGCATGATGATGAAGATCAGTCCCGCGTCAAACCCACCCAAGGATGGAGATGGATCTCTGAAGGGGGAGGTGATCTGCCCTCACAAGCCGTATGCCGGTGCAGGCAGGTTGGTGATGTTTCCGCGGGAGATAAGCAGGAGCCTGGGTTTGCAGGGCACCAGCGGCGGACCTGCCATCGACTACTCCGGTGACGATGTTGTCCAATTGCCAGGTTGAGTGCGGCCCACCGTGTCCGCCAGTCACGTCTGTCGCAGGGGAAAGGCAAGGGTGCATCATCAGCGTAGGCCTGGGCTTCAAGGAATGGAGTCTGAGAATGTCATTGAAATAGACATTCCACAGGAAGAGGACCGAAGTACGCTGACCTTGCGGGGACGCTGCGGGATGGGGTTGCGGCTGGCAAGTGGCGGGCCGTTGATCACCACCCGTACGGCCTGTCTTGGAGGTAGTCCTGGCATGAGCTTCAGTAGGGTGCCGCGCACTTACAGGCTCTCAGCTGGCAGCGAGACCTCGATGACACAACCTGTCAAAGGCTCCCCCCCGTCCCGATGTCCAAAGCCACAATCACATAGGGTCCATTCCTCCTATCCAGCGAGTGGTTCCACGGAGCAGACTGAAGGAGGAGCAGGTCTGAAGCCCTGTACCTTACCTGTATGAAACCAAAACTGCCTGGAGTTGAGAAGATGGTGGGCGTCCAAAGAAGTGTTGATCTGGCGGTGATGAGGACTCACAGGATTTTCCCAACAGTTTCTCACTCTCTCCTCTCTCTCTCTCTCTCTCTCTCTCTCTCTCTCTGCTCTCTCTCTCTGTCTTCTCTCTCTCTCTCTCTCTCTCTCTCTCTCTCTCTCATTCTCTCTCTCCTCTCTCTCTCTCTCTCTCTTTGTTTTCACTCGCTCTCTCTCTCTCTCTCTCTCTCTCTCTCTCCTCAGTCTATCTCTCTCCTATCGCTCTCTTTCTCTTGTCCCTTCGGCTGTTTTCGTTTTAAATTATATGAGGACGTTGACGGGCGAAATAAATATGACGCAGAAATCGTAATCCTTCTAATATAGTTAGTAATAATTTTAGTCAGTTAGTTCAGTAATTATTAAATAAGCTTTCGTCACTTCTTGTTTTCATAATCGTTTGCCACTTTTTTGTAATTTTGTTCTGATGTCGTTCGCCTTTGTGTATGCCTCCCACTTGATGTGTGTTTCTGTCGGTGGAAGAGCACTATTGATTGTCATTAGTAGTTTTTTTTTCTATATGTCTGGGGTTGTCTGTGTCTACCTGTTTTTATCTCTCTTCCCTTTCCCTCCTCTCTCTCTGAAGCCCATAATATTACCCATTCAATTTCTCGCCTCACCCATCCTTCTTCCCCCCATCCTTTGGCCGTGTAACATCATCACATTACAAGAAGTCAACCACCTCTTCCATTCTTCTCCCTTCCCGTCTCTCGGTACCCATTTCTTTTCCCCCTCGTGCACCTTCCTCCGCCACCGACCACTTTGTCTCTCTTGTGGATTCCTGTTTCACACGCATCCGATACCTCCGTCCACACCATGTTCGCCATCAATCAATGCAGTCACACCATCGGCCGTTATTCTTCATTCTGTGTCAGGATGAAGGGTTCCAGGGTGTGGGTGGGGGGAGGAAGCTGATGGCAACAGCCTTCCATAGACTGTCATAACTCTCACCGGAGACTGGTCATGCCTCTTCTTAGATCATTGTACAGTGCGAGGGTTTTCTTCTTGTGTGTTGACCAAGACACAAAGTCTACAGGCTGTGGAGTTGATGAAATATTGTGGAGCGAACTTTCCCACTTGCAACCCAGACACTTGCGTAGAATGGAAGGCATGCTGAAAAATTAAACAAGATAGCGCTGTGGGGATTTCAAAGATGTACGGCAACGCGAATTAACAAAAACTGAAAACTTTTAAGACAAAGTGATGTAGTAATGCGCTTATGTTATATCGGTTGGAAGCGTGGCGCGCTCTCTCTCCGTCTCTCTCTCTCTCTATCTCTCCTCTCTCTCTCTCCATCCCTCCTCTCCCTCTCTCTCTCTCTATCCCTCTCCATCTCCCTCTCCCGTCTCCCTGCGCCCTCTCCCCTCTCCCTCTCTCTCTATCTCTCCCTTCTCCTCTTATCCCTCCATCTCTCAGGATGGAAAGGGGACGCGTGAGCACAAATCTAAGGTCGGTCAGCCCTAGGGGAATACTCTCAAAAACTGAGTGGAAATACCACACCTCTTGTACCAGTTTTCTAAGGAATGCCACGAATGCTATCGCTAGAACTAAAACCACGTTTACAGTTATTAAAAACAAGCACAAATAATTACAAATTAGGAACATAGACCGTGCAAGTTATAGAATGGTTTGCTTACTCACTATTCAATGCGTTTCACTATGTTTCAATGCTGGGAGTGTGTGTGTGTGTTAAGTTGGTAGTAATATATAAGGCTAGCTGTATTAAATGAAATGGCAAGGTGGAGTTACGACGGGAAAATCTCTAAAGAAAAACTTAGGGGATTTTAAACGAACGTTATGCGCAGTGTGAGGTTTGGTAAAGCCGGAGACCAGGATTTTCACTTCCTTCCGTGTTGGCGGCGAGAAGATAGAGGAGGAGGAGGAGGAGGAGGAGGAGGAGCAGGAGCAGGAGGTGGTGGTGGTAAATGGAGAAACTGAAACTGAGATTTGGGAGCAGAAACAGTGGGAAGCTGAACTGAAGATGGAAGTAGGTGAGGAGTGGGTGATAATAAAGTTCGTCAGAATGAGGAGCAGGAAGAGGAGGATGTGGGAAGAAGATAAGGCAAGAAAATGAAGTGGTAATGAGGAAGGGTGGAGTCTAAGTGTGAGAAGAAAATAGGAGGAATTTGCGATAGGGAAAAAGGCGAAATGTGGAATAAAAAGATACTGTAGAGAGAGAAAAAGAAAGTAATGGGAATAGTAGCAGCAGTGTTTAGTTAAGAAGAAAGCAATACTGTAGAGAGGAAAAAAGAAAGTAATGGAAATAATAGCAACAGTGTTTAGTTAAGGATGAGTGAGCGTAGAGTATTGGAGAAAGCCAGATCGTAAAGTTACCCAAGAGCCATGGAACAATTAGGTCAAACATACGGTCACAGCGGCAGTCCACGGTGATAGACTCACGAATATAGACAACAGTAATTCAAAGTAAGTAATGATGAAATTCTATTTGCGCCAATTTGAATGTGAATATTGAAAAATAAGTAAATGGAAAAGGGTGCCGAGAAAACATTATTGCTGAATAGATGCGTTACAAATGAGAAGAGAGAGACGATGTAGAGAGAGAGAGAGAGAGAGAGAGAGCGAGAGAGAGAGAGAGAGAGAGAGAGGGACCATGCCGGTCTTCAGCTGACATAACATAAGCAAACACTGTTTACTTAATGAAACGAGGGACAAATTCTTTTCATTTCTGCTGGTGTGTGTGTGGTGTGTGTGTGTGGTGTGGCGTGTGTGTGTGTGTGTAGATAGTGAAAAAAAAAATTCTATAATATATCTCTGTTTCATTTTTCTTCCTAAGACTGTGAAGTGACCCTCAATTAATTGGTTCCTTTTATTCGGTCAATCTCTTCCTATCTCTCCTCCTCTCTCTCTCTCATCTCTCTATACTCTCTCTCTCTCTCTATCATCTCTCTCTCTCTCTCTCTCTCTCTCTACCTTCTCATCACTTCTCTCTCTGCTCTCTATCTCCCAGATTGTACATCATTTGCTACACGTTACAAGCTAAATTGCATATATTTTTACCCTTCCCATCTTTTCAAAATCTGGAAAAAAAAAAAATCCTTTATAGTCCCTACCAATGTGGTCTTCCTCATTAACCACCTTCATCGTTACTGGCTACTTCTTTTTCACATTATTTTTAGTTTTCCTTAGAACCTCTGTGTAAGTACGTTTTGTCTTTGACTTTCGGGGTATACTTTTTTATACTCTCATCTTTTGCTCACTCGTTTTGTTCCTTGCATACTCTCATTCAATTCTGCTGGAGTTAGTGTTTTTTAATTATAGTCTGCTTTATTATATCACACACTATATAGTCTATTATATATATATATATTATATATATATATATATAATATATATATCTAACATATATATATATATATATAATCTCTCTCTCTCTCTCTCTCTCTCTGCTCTCTCTCTCTCTCTCTCTCGCTCTCTCTCTCTCTCTCTCCTTTTTTCTCTCTATCTCTCTGCTCTCTATCTCTTGTTTTTCTTGTTTTTTAAACATACATATAACGAAAGCCCAAAGGTGCACTGTCGTGTTCTACTATCTTAAGGGCAATTTACACATAAATATAAAGGACCTAAAACTAACATTATATACATTTATGTATCCTAAAGTGTTTGTTGAGCACTGTGCTGTCACTAGTGTCAAAGGATCTACTAGGCTCAGCGGGGTGGCGTGCTTCAACAGTCTCCACGATTGGCCGCCAACTTTACACTTTCGTGGTTTCATTCCTGGAGGTGAGGACAGCGGCGTGAAAAGGTTCCACATCTGGAGACGCGGACCCACAAAGGTGCGTTGGTGCTGGCTGGCACGGGAACGCGCACCATCCACTGCATCACCAATTGGTAACACCGTTCTCGTGTCCGCTGTGGCGACTCTCGGAGGGGTCGTAACCCAGCCAGGTGTGGGCCATACCTGCACGGTGCCTTGTGGAATACCACAAGCGCGCGACATCGCCTGCGGTGTTCCAGTGAGCGAGAGGACTCACCGGCTCGAACAGGCTGGGGGTCTGGGGGTCTGGGGGGTCTGACCAGCATCCACCAGTCGAGGGCTCGACGCTGGATTGCTGTCTAGCTCCGAGTGTGCGAGGCTGCGCACGACATCCATGAGCGGGCGGCGTACTCTAAGGAAGGCCGTATCTGGCCTTATAGAGCAAGAGCTTGCCCTC
This sequence comes from Chionoecetes opilio, assembly GCA_016584305.1. Taxonomy (NCBI): domain Eukaryota; kingdom Metazoa; phylum Arthropoda; class Malacostraca; order Decapoda; family Majidae; genus Chionoecetes; species Chionoecetes opilio. Next base: position 353,709 of record JACEEZ010003493.1, on the reverse strand, counting down.
CCTGTCGAGGAATCTGGCCACCATTCAGCAGGGCAGAGACCCTGTGAGAGGCCTTTTTTGCAAGTGTGATGTGGCAGTCAAACCTTAGCTCTCGGTCCACCTCTACTCCAGAACCTTGACGCTTCATGAGTGGGAGAGGAAACGCCACCAAAACCGCAGCACCCTTCACTGCTGGACACGGCAGCGGGGAACCGAGAAAACACCATTGCCGTGTCTTCTCCGGAGCAAAGTTCACTGCCAAACGTGCTTACCACATCCTGTATAAGACTCAGCTGCTGATTGACCTCATTCAGCAGCACGCCACTGTTCCATGTCGCGGGTAGGAGCAGGAGAGAGTACAGTCATCAGCGTAAGCGAGACTGCTGGCAGCTGCTGGAGAAGATCGTCCACGTAGATGTTACACAGGACTGCGCCCCAGCAACAGAGCCTGTGGGACTGATGACTTCCACTGGCAGGGACTCAGAGGGCCTGCCCGTTAACGACGACCTGGAGGGTTCTTCCCTGCAGGTAGTCCCCAAAGGAGCAGCAGGAGGTCACCCGGATGCCTTTGCTCGGAGTTTTTCGAAGAAGGCCTCCGCGCCACACCATGTCAAAGGCACCCGCTAGGTCAAGGGCCACACGATAGTGGTTCATGGCCGTCAATCCAGGGCGTCCTGCCAGTCGGGGTTAGAAGCATCAAGCAGGTCAGAGGGGACCGTCCAGGTCATGAACACCCCAAACTGTAGGGTTCCGAGAGGAGGAGTAGTTGTTCGCCTGAGGTGACGACAGATTACCTTCTGCCACGATCATCGCGAACACTTGCCCCAACACAGACAGCCAAGGGATAGAAAAGTGCCCAATCTCCTTGCTGTCTGTGGTGCGGGAGATAGTGTTCGAGAGGATTAGCGGGACCAGAAGGGTAATTGTCTCACCTCACACGCGACAACTACTCCTCTCGGGACCAAACAGTTTGGAGTTCAAGACCTGCGGTTGCACCACCTATGCCTGACGGATGATGCGTTCTGAACCGCCGCGGGGAAACTGGCAGGGACGCCCTGGGGATGACTAGCAGGACACTAGTCGTGTGTGGCCCTTGACATAGCGGGGCCTTTGACAGGGTTTGGGCCCGGAGGCCTTCTCGAAAAAACTCCGAGTCAAAATGCATCCAGGGTGACATCATGCTGCTCTGCGGCGGACTACCTGCAGGGAAGAACCCTCCAGGTTCGTCGTTAACGGGCAGGCCTCTGAGTCCCTGCCAGTGAAGCTATCAGTTCCACAGGGCTACTGTGCTGGGGCCCCAGTCCTGTGGAACATCTACGGTGGACGATCTTCTCCACAAGCAGCTGGCCAGCAGTCTCGGCTTACGCTGATGACTGTAACTCTATCCTGCTCCTACCAGCGGACAGGACAGTGGGCGTGCGACTGATCGAGGTCAATCAGCAGATGAGTGTTATACAGGAGTGGGGTACACGTCGGACAGGTGAACTTTGCTCCGGAGAAGACACGGCCAATGGTGTTCTCCTCCCCTCTCCCCCCGGTCCCCCGCTGCCGGGCCCAGCGGGAAGGGATGGCTTGCGGTTGGTGGCGTTCCTCTCCCCCTCCAGGAAGCCGTCAAGGTTTCTTTTGGAGTAGAGGTGGACGAGAGCTATAAAGTTTGACGGCCACATCAAAACACATTGCAAAAAAGCTCTCACAGGTCTCTTGCACTGCGAAGGTCCCAAGATTTCCCGACAGGGGAGGGGACCAAGCTCTTGCTCTATAAGGCCCAGATTACGGCCACTTACTTAGTAGTGACGCGCCTCTCCTGGATGTGGTGCGCAGCCTCGCACACTCGGAGGCTAGACAGCATCCAGAGTCGAGCCCTGCGACTGGTGGATGCTGAGACCCCCAGACTCCGCGCCCCCACAGACCCACCAGCCCTGTTCGAGCCGGTTGAGTCCTCTCGACTCATGGCACACGCAAGGGCATGTCGCGGCGCTTTGTGGTATTCACACAGGCACATGTGCAGGTAGGATGCCAACACTGGCTGGGTTACGACAGCCTCCGAGAGTCGCCACGCGGAGCCACGAGAAACGGTGCTTACCATGTGATGCCAGTGGAGGTGCCGCGTTCCGTGCCAGCCAGCACCAACGCACCTTTGTAGGGCCGCGTCTCAAGGATGTGGAACATTTTCACGGCGCTGTCCCTCACATCCAGGAGAATGAACACTACAAAGTGTAAAGTTGGCGGCAATCGGTGGAGACTGTTGAAAGCCACCACGCTGAGCCTAGTGATACGGACATAGTGACAGCAACAGTGCCTCAACAAACACTTTAGTGATACATAAAGTATATAATGTTAGTTTTAGGTCTTTATATTTATGTTGTAAATTGCCATTAAGATAGGTAGCCACACGACAGTGCACCTTTGGGCTTTAGTTATATGTATGTTTAAAAAAAAAGAAAAAAAAAAGAGAGAGAGAGCGAGAGAGAGAGATGAGAGATTGAGAGAGAGAGAGAGAGAGAGAGAGGCGGATGAGAGAGAGAGAGACGATTCGAGAGAGAGAGAGGAGATATATATATATATAATATATATATATATTAGGATGTATATATATATTAATATATATAACTATATATATATAGTGTGTGTATTATAGAAGCAGGACACGATGAAATTAAAAAACACTGAACTCCAGCAAAATTGAATATAGAGATATGCCTGCAAGAACAAGAACGAGAGAGCAAGATGATTGTGAGAGGATAAAAAAAGTTACGAAAGTCAAAAGAAAACGTACATGACACAGCAGGTATCTAAAGGAAGAACTAAAAAAATAAATGTGAAAAAGAAAGTGCCAGTAAGATGAAGGTGGTAATGAGGAGAACAACAGGGGAGGGACTAATAAAGGATTTTTTTTCTTTTCCAAGATTTGAAAAGAGGGAAGGGAAAAAATAATATGCAATAGACTTGATAAGTGTAAGCAAATGATTACACGCTGGAGAGAGAGAGAGAGAGAGGAGAGAGACGAAGAGAAGAGAGAGAGAGAGAGCAAGAGAGAGAGAGAGAGCAGGGAGAGAGAGGAGAGAGAGAGAGAGGAGAGAGAGAGGAGGCGGAGACGAGAGAGAGAGCAGGAGAGAGAGATTGACGATAAAAGGTAAACAAATTAATTGAGGGTCACTCACCAGTCTAGGGAAGAAATGAAAAACATATATATATATATTTTTTTCTTCTCACACACACACACACACACACACACACACACACACACACACCCAGCACACAAGCAGGAAATGAAAGAATTTGTCCTTCGTTAATTAAGATAAACAGTGTTTGCTTATAGTTATGTCAGCTACGACCGGCATGGGTCTCTCTCTCTCTCTTCCTCCTCTCTCTCTCTCTATCTCTCTCTCTCTCTCTGCTCTTCTACTCGCTCTCTTCTTCATTTGTAACTGCATTCTAGTCAGAGAATAATGTTTTCTCGGCAACCTTTTCAATTACTTATTTTCAATATTCACATTCAAATTGGCGCAAATAGATTTCATCATTACTTACTTGGAATAACGGTATGTCTATATTCGTGAGTCTATCACGTCGGACTTTGCCGCTGTGAACGTAGTGTTTGACCTAATTGTTCCATGGCTCTTGGGTAAACTTTAACGATCTGGCTTTCTCCAATACTCTACGCTCACTCATCCTTGAATAAACACTGGTTGCTATTTATTCCATTACTTTCTTTTTCCTCTCTACAGTATTGTTTCTTATTAACAAACACTTGCTGCTACTATTACCATTACTTCTCTTTCTTCTCTCTCTACAGTATCTTTTATACACCATTTTCGCCTTTTCACTATCGCAAATTCCTCCTATTTTCTTCTCACACTTAGACTCCACCTTCCTCATTAACCACTTCATTCTTAGCCTTATCTTCTTCCCACATCCTCCTCTTCCTGCTTCCTCATTCTGACGAACTTTTATTATCACCCACTCCTCGCACCTACTTCCCATCTTCAGTTCAGTCCCACTGTTTCTGCTCCCAAATCTCAGTTTCAGTTCCCATTACCCCCACCACCTCTGCTCTGCTCGCTCCTCCTCGCTCCTCCTCCCTCCTCCTCTATCTTCTCGCCGCCCAACACGGAAAGAAGGGGAAAATCTGGTACCTCCGGCTTTATCCAAACTCACACTGCGATTACGTAGTTAAAATCACCCTAAGTTTTCTTTAGAGATTTTCCGTCGGTACTCACCTTGCATTTCATTTAATACAGCGAGCCTTATATATTACTACAAACTAACACCACACAACAACACTCCACAGTGAAACATAGTGTGAAAGACATGATAGTGAGTAAAACCAATTTCTATAAATTGCACGGTCATGTCCTAATTTGTACTATTGTGTTGTTTTTAAATAAAACGTAAACCGTTGTTTTAGTTCTATATCTATAGCATTTCGTGGCATCTTAAAACGGTACAAGGTTTTGTGGTATTTCCACTCAGTTTTTGAGGAAAGTATCACCTAGGGATGACTGACCTGAGATTTGTGCTCAACCGCGTCCCCCTTTCCATCCTGAGAGAGAGGAGAGAGAGGTGGAAGAGGGAGAGAGAGAGAGAGAGGGAGAGGCGAAAGAGGGAGGGGAGAGGGAGAGAGGACGACGGGAGAGGAGAGGGAGAGAGAAGAGGAGAGAGGGAGAGGGAGGGAGGGAGAGAACGAGAGAGAGAGAGACGAGAAGAGATGAGAGAGAGAGAGAGAGCGCGCCACGATTCCAACAGATATAACATAAGCGCATTATACATAACTTTGTCTTAAACGTTTCAGTTTTTTGTTAATCGAGTTGCGTACATCTATTGAAATTTTATCCCCACAGCGCATATTTTATTTTTCAGCATGCCTTCCCTTCTACGCAGAGTGTCTCGGGTTGCAGTGGAAAGTTCGCTCCACAATATTTCATCAACTCCACAGCCTGTAGACTTTGTGTCTTGTCAAAAACCAAGCAAGAAGGAAAACCCTCGCACTGTACAATGATTTAAGAAGAGTCATGACAGTATCCGTGAGAGTTATGACAGTCTACGGAAGGCTGTTGCCAATCACGTCCATCCACCACCCACACCCTGGAACACTTCATACCAGGAACACAGATTAGAATAACGGCGAGGGTGACTGCCAGTGATTGAGTGGGACGGCACAGGTGGTGGACGGAGGGTAGCCGATTGTGTGAAACAGGGATCAACCAGAGAGACAACAACGTGGGCGGGTCGGCGGAGGAAAGGTGCACGAGGAGAAAAGAATGGGTACCGAGAGAGGGAAGGAGCAGAATGGATAGAGGTGTTGACTTACAATTGTAAATGGCGATAGTTACACGGCCAAAGGGAATGGGGAAGAAGGGAGGGTGAGTGACTGAGAGAAGGGATGGTAATTATTGGGGTCTTCAGAGAGAGAGGGAGGGAAAGGCGAGAGAGAGATTACAACAGGTAGACACAGACAAACCCGGGACATATAGAAAAGAAAAATACTAATGACAGACATATGCTCTTCACAGACAGACAGACACACATCAAGTGGAGGCATAAACAAAGGCGGAACGACAGCAAGAAAAAAAATTACAAAAAAGTGGCAAACGATTATGAAAAAAAGAAGTGACAAAGCCTTAATTACTAATTACTGAACTAAATGACTAAAATTATTTACTAAACTAATTTAGAAGGATTACGATTTCGCGTCATTATTTATTTCGCCCGTCACGTCCCATATAATTATTAAAACTCCAGGCCGAAAGGGAAGAGAAAAAGAGAGATAGAGAGACGAGAGAGAGAGAGAAGAGATGGACGAGAGAGAGAGAAGCGAGAGAGAGAGAGAGAAAAAAAGAGAAGGAGAGAGAGAGAGATAGGAGAGAGGAGAGGAGAGAGAGAAGAGAAGAGATGAGAGAGAGACTGAGAGAGAGAGAGAGAAGAGAGATGAAGAGAGAGAGAGAGAGAAGAGAGAGTGATGAGGAGAGAGAAGACGAGAGAGAGGAGAGAGAGAGAAAAAACTGTAGGGAAAATCTGAGTCCCTCATCACACGCCAAGATCAACACCTTCTTGAGGACGCCCACCATCTCTCTCAACTCCAGCAGTTTTGGTTCAGAGCAAGGGCAAGGTCAGCTGCAGACCTGCTCTCCTCAGTCTTGCTCCTGGAACCCACTCGCGGATAGAGGAAATGGGAACACCTATGTTTGTGGCTTGACATGCCGGAGCCTTTGACAGGTGGTGCACCCGAGTCTCGATGCCAAGCTGAGGAGCCTGGGAGTGCGCGCGCACCCTACTGCAAGATCACAGATACTCCAAGGACAGGACCGTAGAGGTGAGTGTATCAAACGGCCACACTTCCAGCCAGCAACCCATCCACGCCAGCGTCCCGCAGGCAAGCGGTACATCGGGCCTCTTCTGTGGCAATGGTATATTTCAATGACATCTCCAGCCATTACTGCAAGCCCCAGGCCTACGTGAGACTGCACCCTTGCCTTCCCTGCGACAGAAGTTACTGGGCAGGACAAGGTGTGCCGCAATCAACCTGGCATTGGACAACCATCGTCACGGCGTAGTCGATGGCAGGTCAGCCTGGTTCCCATGAAAAAACCCAGGCTGCCTGCTTAGCTCCCGCAGGCAAGACATCACAAAACCTGCCTGCACCGGAAAATACGGCTGGAGGGCAGATCACCCCCCTTCAAGAGATCCATCTCCCATCCTGGGGTGGAGTTTGACGCGTGACTGATCTCTCATCAGTCATGCCAGGAAAGAGTAGCTAAATACTGCGGCTGGAGACCAGCATGTGTCGGCGCATCTCCCAACTCTAGATGGCCAAGGGGTTAGGTTTTGTACACAAGGCTCAGGTACGTCAATCATGGATACTCCCCCTTAGCATGGTTCTTCCTGCCCGCCACTCATTACTTGCCACACTAGCACAGCGTCCAGAGAAGAGACATCGAAACTGGTTAGCGATAAACGTCCCCACCACGCGCCTGACCCTTCCAACCCCTCAAGAAGCGCAGGGATTGTGCATGTTATGGTCATGCACAGGCACTAAAATCTCAACAAGCCCAACCTGGCAGGCCATAAAGCTCCCCAGGCCCCCGCCGGCTCCCTTCACTCCACACATGGGTCGCCCACACAGAAAGAGCAAGTGACTGTGCCCTTCTCACAGGATTAGAGCACCACCTACGTTATTCTACCCCCGCTACGGCGTCTGTGGAACCAGTTAGTTCACGAAACTGACTCCACACCACGCCTGTACACGGACTTTAGCAGGGGGGTGGAAACAGCTGGTTGATGGCCTAATTTATTATTAAATACAAATGGTTTTTTATAATATATGTAGCTAGAGATAAAGACTGCTAAGTGTAAAACTAGAGCTTTAGCTATAAACACCAAGTTGTACTAACAGGTATAAATAAAGATAAAATACAAGAAAAGAGAGGAGAGGAGAGAGAGGGCATAGAGAGAGAGAGAGAAGAGAGAGACGAAAGGAGAGGGGGAGGAAGGAGAGAGAGAGAGAGAGAGAGAGAGCGAGATAGATGAGAGAGGAGAGAGAGAGAACACGACTTTTCCCTTTCCAATTTACCTCATTTCACAACTCATTACGAGTGTCATTTTAATTTTTTTCTTCTTAAATCATTGCATCAGTTTACTGTTTTTTACCGGGGAGGGAGTGGGGGCAAATGCGTTCCCATTTTTGCTTTGTTTTTGTGTATAACGAATTTCCACGGCATTTTTTTTCCATCCATTTCATTTCTAAAACAAAAGGTTTAAAAAAAATCAGCTAAAGAATCGGGAAGAGACCATTACAAGCAGAGTATTTTTGCGGACGCACTAGATTAAGCTGGTGAAAATGTTGGCACTTCTGTGGCTAAGCTAAGAGCATGAGGGGGAGAGGGAGGCGGGGGGGAGAGAGAGTGGGAAGAGGGGGGGAGAGGAGGAAACAAAGTGGAGAGAGAAGAGATTGAAGGAAGAAAGGAAAATAAGTAAAGGCCATAGAATTAGAAGGGATGAAAGTAGGAAAGCACAAAGTAAAGGAAGGAGAAGAGATAGAAAGGCGAGGAGGAGGAAGAAACAAAGGGCGAGAGCGAAAAAATTGAAGGAAGGAAGAAAGTAAGGTTATAGCCATATAATTTGAGGATTAAGCAGGAAATCAACAAGTAAAGAAAAGACTCCTTCAATATAATATTTTCTCCTTCCTGCCCCTACACTCACTTTTGTATCACTACAAGAGTCTATATATATATTTCTTATCGCCCCCCTCCGTTTCTGTCTAATCATATAGTGTTAAAGTACTCTGGAGGGAGGAAGACCTGGTGTTTTACTGGTGGTGGTGTTGGTAGTAGTGGTGTGGATGTGTAGAAGTGGGGGTTGGTGGTGGTGGTGGTAGAAGTGGGGGTGGTGGTGGAAGGTGTGGCTCCAAGTTCGATAATAAAGAGAAACTGAAGAAAACAGACAAAACAGAGGAAAACAAACACTTAGATATGTTACAGAGTTAGAGGAGGAAACACGTAGAGGTGGGCGAGCACACACAACGCGCGCGCGCGCGCGCACGCACGCACGCACGCACCAGCACGCACGCACGCACACGCACACGCACACACACACACACAACACACAAAACACACCACAAACACACACACATAAAACCACACATAAACACACAATACACGTGGACTTGTCTGTATCATCTGCCTCACAACAAGCCCCCGATGTCCAGTATGTTTTCCTATATTTAGGTTCTGTTGGTATTCGCTGCTGAAGAACGTCTTGTTTTTGTATTTTTTTTCTCTCATTCGCTCTCGCGCATCTCTCTCGCTCTCTTTTGCTTTGCTTTTTTATCATTCTACATCGTTTCTCTCTCCTTTTATTCCACCACTCGCCGTCGTTCCCTCTCCTTTTTGCTCCCAATCATTACTCAACCGATCCTCCATCTTGCCCTCCTCCATCCCTCCTCTTCCTACAACTCAAGAGGCAAAACGTGTATGAACAAACAGCAAAAGGTCGAGAGGTAGGAGAATTACCATGCACATTAACGCGTAGGGGCGAGGGGATGGAAGACGGGGGAGGGAAAAAAGTGGGGGATAAGGAGAGGAAAGACAGGGGAGGAGGGGAAAGGAGAGAAGCAAGAAATGGAGGGCACAGAGAGGGAAGGGCAGGTTAGTGGATAGGGCCAAAACCAGATGAGAGGAAAAAAATGGAATGGAAGGAAATCAAAGTTTGGAGAAGCTAAGAACAAGATAAAATGAATCAAAATGGGAGAGGGACAAGGGACGAGGGAATAATTAAGGAAAAGGCGATAGAAGGAAAACAAAATGGAAAAAAATATAATAAAAATGAAAAATGTCATGAAGGAGGATAAAGGGGGAAGGCAAGAATACTTTGATAAGATAAAGAAACACAAATAGAAAATTGTAGACAAATTGTTACAGGGATGAAAAAAAGGAGACATGAGAAAAAAGAGGCGGAGATGATGACGTAACGAAAGTGGACAAAAGGAACAGAGCAGAAGGGAAGTAAAGAGATTTTAAAGACGAATGAACAGTTCAGATCATCACCAAATAAATGTAAAAGGTTAGGCAAAAAATAAAAAAAAGACAAAAGTGAAAATTTATGATGCAGACGGATTGAGGAGAAATAAATGAAGAAAAAGCAGAGTGAAAGAGGACGAGGAATGGTAGCAAGTGGCGAGGTCCTGGAGATGCACCAAGGAAAAGGAGGACTGGCAGGAAAGAAAAGCAAATGGGACGGTTAACAAAAAAATGATACCAAAAAGTTGAAAATGTTAAGAAAAGAAAACTAAAAGGAAAGAGAGGGGAGGGAATAGGGAGTCATATAAAGAGGGCCACAAAACCTGGAGGAAATAATTATCAAAATAATGAACCAGCAAGCACACAGTAAGATCAAGTTTATATAGGTTCAAATTAAAGTAGAAACGATGCAGGAATGGTTCACGTATAGGGTGGTGAATGAATGGCAGAAGTAATGCAGTCAGGTAGTGATCAATATATTGATGGAAAAGTTAAAGAGAAAGTTAAATAAATACATGGATATGGAAGACAGATGGCTAGTAGATAAGCAGGAGCTCGCCTGTGATGACCAGAAAGGCCTTTTGCAGACTTCACTCACGTTCGTATGTTCCTCCTCCTTCTTCATCCATTCTCTCTGTGGAAGGCGTGCTAAAATGTTTGCATAAATGTCATCAAATGTCAGCAATCTGGGCTATCCGTAGCAGGTGCTGTGATTCATAGCGGGATGAGGAAACATGATGAAATGAGTAAAAAACGCAGAGGAATTGTACATGAGAAATGAATGATGCTCCGAGGTGTGATAAATGAGATAATAAGAAAATTATAAGATAAATGAGGATAGCCCCCGAAGACAAGAAGAAGAGAGGAAAAAAAATATAGAGCGATGTTACGATAGAAAGGAAGTAGCGTTAAAAATAGTGGAGAAAAGATTAAAAATAGCAATGAAAATAATAAAAATTGAAAATTATGAGAAACTTCAAATGCAAGTAGATTTGGAGGAAGAAAATGCGTGAAAGGAGAAAGCAGCGCAGAAAAAAGGAGCCAGGAAGGGAAGAAATCTCGAATGAAGGAAGGAATTATACTAGTCGGGAAAAACGTTCTTATATATATTAATAATATATATATAAAGAGAGAGAGAGAGAGAGAGAGGATGGAAGGAACGAGGAGAGCGAGAGAGAGATGAGAGAGACGCATTGAGAACGAGAGAGAGGGCAGAGAGACGGGAGAGAGATGAGAGCGATAGAGAGAGAGAGAGAGAGAGAGAGAGAGAGAAGAAACAAAAGAGAGAAAAAGACAGACAGCGAGAGACAAGGAGAGTGAGGCAACAACAGACAGACGACAGACAGACAAGACAGGACAAGACAAGGACAGACAGACAGACAGACAGAGAGGGGAAGACGGAATGCGGCAGGACGGAAGTGGGGGAGGTAGGAAGGGAGATGACGAAGGCAGGAAGCAAGCATAAAGGTGAAACAATTCAAGAAAAAGCGAAGATAATAAGACCAAAAAAACAAAAAACAAAATGAAAAGAATCAACTCAATCAAATAGTGTGCGTGCCTAAAAGGGGGGGGGTTTTTTTTTCCAAGAGGATGAAGAATAAGTCCTTACGAAAACAAAGAGAAAAAATTCTGCTCGAACAAAAACTAACTCAAAAAGCACAGCATAACAATAAGAACTAGGGGGGGGGAGGCACCTCCAGTAAGTGCGAATACCTCCGCCCGAATATATCATCAATTATATATAAACTATATTAAGATATATATATATATATATAAAATATATATATATATATATATTATCATAGATATATACGTATATATATATATATATGCATTATGCATTCAGTATTGAGCGCATACCTCCGGGCCGAATATTTCATCAATTGGTTGCCAATGCAACAGTTGGCAACAAGATTTCATTGAAAATTAGAATCAGTTCTTACCTATACAAATAGACTTAGGTATTTATTATACCGAGTTTGGTCCAATATATTCGTAAACTTTCGAGAAATCCTGTACATAACAAACAGGACAAGACAGGACAGACAGAAGACAGACAGACAGACAGGACAGACAGACAGACAGATCGGGGTGAAAACATAACTCTCCAACTTTGTTGGTGGAGGAACAATCCCAAAAAGATTTAAAAAATCATTAAAAACTTTGCCGGCCGTTAACAAAGCGGTGCATTACAGACGGCGAACACCATGATCTCGAGAGGTGGAGGCGCCCAAGTTGAAATCAAAGACTGGAAACAGACGCGGAAAAAGATAAATTCGATATATAAAATTAGGGTTGGAGAGAGGGGGAGGGGACAACAAAGCGGTTCTTTCATGCATTTTAACACAATGGGGAAGATAAAATGTTGCTGATAAGTCTGTTCCATCAAACAAATAGCAGGAGGGGGGGAGGAGGGAGAGGAGTAGGATAACGGAAACAAGCAAAAAACGAGTACAGGACGAGGAAACCGAACGATGTCAGAACCGACAACTTTAAAGATAAACTAAATACAATAAAACGAAAAAAAGAAAGATTGAATCAAAACACATATAATTAGAATGAAGGAAATATTATATGAAGGAAGAGGAAGAAGTATAAGTGAATAAGCTGAATAGATTGAGAGTAGAAGGGAGCGATAGGAGTAGGAAGCAAAGACGGAAAGGAGGACGAGGAGACTAAAAAAGGAGAGAGATCAGCATAGTCTCTCTGAAGGAGGAAGGATCAGGAACTGAGGATAGCATGGAAAGGAGGAAAACCGACTACAAAAGAAGGAAGGGAAAGTGTAAAGATATGAAATGATTCTGCAGGATCAAGACTTAGCGTTGGCCTGCTGTGATTATATTATGAAA
>JACEEZ010003493.1:261366-336366 GCA_016584305.1 Chionoecetes opilio | reverse complement strand
AGGGGGGTTACCACCCCTGGATTTTTCTCCCCCAAAAGGCCAAAGGTTCTCGTTCCAAAAAACCCCCCCTTTCCAATTTTAAACCCATTGGGTCACCTTTTAGGGGGGAGGGTTTAGGGGTTTTTTTTCCCCGAAAAAACCATCTAAGGGCTAAAATTTCTCCATTCCCTCAAAAAAAACCCTCCGGAAAATTTTTTTTTTTTGGAAAAAAATTTTTAAAGGGAAAAGGGAAACCCCCAAACCCCCCTTCCCCCCCAAACAAAAAAAGATCCTCCCCCTAACCCCTTTTTAACAAAATTCCCAGGGCCTTTGCCCTTTTCCTCGCCCGGACCCCCCCCCCCACCCCCAAGCGTTCCCCCCCCTATCACCCCGTTTTCCCCCCCAAAAACCCTTTCCCCTTAAACCCACCCCCCCCAAATTTTTTGTTTTTTTAATTTTATTTTTCAAATTTGCAGGCCCCCCCAAAACCCAAACCTATCTCAAAATTTGGGGCCCAATCTCACCGGGCCCAAACCAAACCTCCCTTAAAAAATTACCCCCGCCCCCTTTTTTTCCCCCAAAAACCCTTTTTATTTTTGGTTGGCTTTTTTTGGCCATTCCCCCTTTATTTCATCCCCTTTTAAAAATTTTTTATTTTTATTTTCCACCCGGGGTAAAAGACACCCCCCTTTTTTCACTTTAAAACCCAAAAAACTTTAACGAAAAACGAAAAACCATCTTATTTTGGAAGGGCCTAAAAAAAATTAACCCAAAAGGCCCAAAGGCCCCCTTTTAAATTTTTCCCGGAGGGGAGGTTTTCTTAAATTTTTTGAAAATATCCCTTAAAATCCCTTAATTTTTTTAATTTTTTTTCCCCTTTCCCTCTTTAAACCCTTTTTCACCTTTTTCCCTTAAAACATTCCAAAAAAATTAAAAAAAAAAATTTCGAGGAAATTTTTTGAAAAAAGGGGGGGAAAAATTTTGGAGGTTTAAAGGAGAAAAAGAAAAAAAAAAGGGGGAAAAAGGGGGGGAAAAAAAAGGATAAAAAAGGGGAAGAGAGAAAAGGGAAGAGGAAAAAAAAAAGGGAGAAGAGAGAGGAGAGGAAAGAGATAAGAAAAAGAGAGAGAGAGGGAGGAGAGGAAAAGGAAGAGAGGGGGGAGGAGGGGGAGGAGAGAGGGGGGGAGAGAGGGGAGGGGGAAGGGGGGAAAGGGCGAAAAGAGAGAGGGGGGGGGGGAGGGGGGAGGGGGGGAGGAGAAGAAAATTGGAGGGGGAAGGGGGGAGAAAAGGAAAGGAAAAGGAGAGGAAGGAGAGAGAGAGAGAGAGAGAAAAAAAAAAAAGAGAAGGGGTTAGAGAAGGGACGAGGGGGAAAAGAGAGCAAAAACGAAAAAAAAAATAGAGGAGAAGAGAAAAATTTTATGATGAAAAATTTGGGCCGCAAAACCCAAAAAAAAACCCCATCCGGGGGAATTTTTGGCTAGCTCCCGGAGGGTTTTTTGGTTTTGGGCCCTCGGCCCACCCCCCTTTTTTTGGGTGGGCCTTGGCCCAAAAAACACCACGGACTCCCCCCAGATAGCCCCTTCAAATTTTTCCTGAAACCCTTTGGATGAAAGAAATTTATTTTTATTCCCCCCCACCCATTTCACTAAACCCCTTTTCCCCATCACCCCCCCCCACCCATTCACTCACCCTTTACCCATCCACCCCCCCCCCCCCCAAAATTCCCCAATTACCCCCCTTTCCCCCTCCCCCCCCCCAACCCCCTTCACTAACCCTTTAACCCATAAAACCCCCCCCACCTTTTTCCCCCCCACCCCCCTCCCCCCCAAACCCATCCCACCCCCCACCCTTTCACCCCTCCATCACCCCAAAACCCCCTTACCCATCCCCCCCAACCCTTTCCCACTCACCCATTCCCCATCACCCCTACATAAAGGGTTTTTTTCCTAAATTTCCCCCCGAAAACCCATTTTTTTTTTTTCAAAATTTTCCGCAAATTTTGGGCTGTTTAAAAAAAAAAAAAAAAAAAAAGTGTTTGGAAAATCCCCGTAAATGGGTTTAAAAACCCTTTCCCCCCCTGGTCGACCGGGGTTTTCCCAAAAAAATTTTGCCATATAAAGGGGTTTTGGGCCAGGGGGGGGGAAAACCTAACCAAAACCACACAACACCACACAACAGACAGACAGACAAAAAACATTTTTCCGCTTATATTATTATAGATGTTTTGAAAAAATTAAAAAAAAAATTTCTTAAAGGTTTAAAAACACCCAATTTAATTGAGGAAAAGAAATAAAAGGGAAAGGGAAAAACCCGGAAAAAAAAGGAAGACCCACAAAAAACTACACTTTTTTAATTTTTACTCTGGTGTCGAAATGGAAAGGGGGTGAACCCTTGGAGCAGAGGGAAAATTTTTCAAAAATAAAGTGAATTGATGAGGGGGAGGGGGGGAAAAAGGGGACCCGGGCCCTTTTTCCAAATTTTCCAGGGGAAGGAAAATATCCCTTTTACCCCCCTTCATTTATTTCGGAGCTGCTCTTTTCCCCTCTTTATCTCTCCCCTCTTTTCTCTTTGAAAAACTAAATTTATAATAGTGTTTACGTTTTTTTTCTCTCTCTTTTTTTTCCCCCTCTCCCCCTCTTTCCCCCCTTCCTCCCCTTCTCTTTTTCTTTTCCCCCTCTTCTCCCCTCCCCCTCTTTTCTCTCCCCCTCCCCTCTCTCTCTCTCTCCCCCCCTCTCTTCTCTCTCCCCTTCCCCCCGTCCCCCCCGTTCTCCCAAGGCTTCAAATAATCTTTAAAAATCTCTCTGCTTTTTTGTCCCCTTTTTGAAAACCCCCTTTGGGAAATTTTTTCAAGTTCGTTATTGAATTTTTTCCCACACTGTGTATCACATTTTCGGGAGGTTTTTTTGCTCTTTCCAGTCGTCCCCAGGGTGCCTTTCCCCCCCTCAACCTTTTTTCCCCCTCCTCTTCATCATCAACTTTACATTGGAAATTCCCCCCTCCTTTTTTCCCTTTCCCCCACCTTTGCCAAAACCCTTTCCTCCTCCCCCCTCCTCCCCCCTCCTCCTCCCCCCCTCCCCCTCAATTCCCTCCCCCTTTTTTTTTCTTAAAACCCACCCCTTTATTAATCCCCAAATTTTTTATTTCCCCTTTTACTAAACCCAAATTTTTTCCACATTCAAACCCCCAATTTTTCTCTCCCAAACCCCCACCTTTCCCCCTCTTCTTTCCTTTTCCCCCCCCCCCATGCGCCTGTTAATGGCGGGGACTTTCTCTTTAATTCCCCTTCCCGTCACCCCCAATGTACTTTAAATTGTAAAACCTTTCCAACCCCTCTCTCTCAATTTCCCAAAACCCGTTTTTTTTCCCCTCCCACCTGTCTCATTTTCCCCACTCACAACCCCCCTTTTTCTCTCTCTCTCCCCCCTCTCTTCTCTCTCTCTCTCTCCCCCCTTTTCTCCTCTCTCTCTCTCTTAAACTCTCTCTCTCCCTCCCCCTCTCTTTTCCTCTCACCAACCTTTTTTCCCCCCTCTCTCTCACCCCCATTGCTCAAAACCCCCTACCTCTTTTTCCCCGGCCCAATTGGGATGACCCTACCTGCTTCTTTCCCTTTCTTTTTCCCTCCCCCCTCCCCTTTTTTTTTTCCCCTTTTCCCCCCGCCTTCCCCATCCTTCCATGCACCCCTTTTTTCTTTTCTTCACCCTTTTTTTTTAAACCCCTACCTGGGTATCGTTTTTTTCATGCACTTTCTTTTTTCCTCTTTTTTTTTTAAAACCCCCATTTCCCCCCCCTTGCCAAAAACCAAATTTTTCCCCTCCCCTCCTCTCCCTTTCCCCTCCCCTTAACCCCCCTAAAAACCCCCCTCTCCGGGTGGGTAGCTCTAATAGATAATGGGGAAACCGGGAATATTTAAATTTTTGGTCTTTAACCTTTCCCTCCTGTATCGCAATGTGCGCCTCGCTGCTCTTACCTCCTCGTTGTACTTTTAAATCTTCCAACCTCCTTTCCCCCCTATCCTTTGCCTCCCCTCCCCACCCGCCCTTTGGGCGGGGATCAGGGCTAACAAGGGGGAAAAAATGAGAAATATCATTTAAAAAACAAAAGCTGAAAAAAGAGGGAAGGGGAGGAGGAGGGGGAATTTCATAGGTTAAAACCTAGGAAAACCAAAATCCGGGGACCTTTTTTTTTATAAACAAGGGGATCTGCTGAAAAAAACATACCCACAAACTACCAAAAAACGAAAAAAGGGGAAGGGAGGAGGAAAAGGAAACAGGGGGGTGAGAGGACAAAAAAAAATACGGAAAGAAACAAGGAACCCCCGCCCGCGTGCCCCTTCCCGTTTCCAAAAAGTTTTTTTTCTAAAAAAAAAAAAAAAAAATAAACAAAAGCCCCTTTTTCCCGTACACAAAAACCCCTTTTCCCGTACACACACACATAAAACCCCCACACACACATACACACACACGTAAAAACCCCCCCCCAAAACACCCGAAACGCACACACCTTTCACACCAAGGGAAAAAAAAAACACCCTACACACACGCCAAAAACATACATACACTCCCAAACACACACACACACACACAAACCACAGTCCAGGCCGCGTGTCCAAAACCCTGGGACACCCTATAAAATTCCCAATTTTAAAATAAACCCTCTGGGCTAACACACGGTGGATGTCAGCAGGGTATTTAGCGCCTGGGGTTGGGTTTAAACGGGGAAAGGGCTGAAAAACAAACCCTTTTGCGGGCCTGTCCCCCGGGGGGCGAAGGGGTTGGGCGATGATACATTTATTTTCCCCCTGGCGAATCTTTGTTTTTCCAAATATAAAAAAATTCAAATCATTTCCCGAAAATTTTATTGCTATGTTTTCCCCCCCCTAACACAGAAATAACCCAAGGGGTATGATACATACGTGTTTCCCAGATGTAATGTCCATAAAAACTATATGAGAAAAGGGGGTAAATTTTTTTCCAAAAGTCCCCAAAGGGCCCTTTGGCCCCCCCGTGCAAAGGGGCCCCCGATAGTCCAGGAAAAAAGAGGGGGGTTTTTTTAATTTTTTAGAGGGCCCCCGGGGGATCAAATCACCTTATTCTGGAAAAAGGACCCCCTGGGGGGGATAAAGATGAACGAGGGGAGCCCTCTGGGAAAACCTGGCAATAATCTAATAAATCACAGATTTGTCAAAATTGTGTTTGCCGGAAATGACCCTCCGAATGACGGGTGAGCCTCATTTCGATCACCGTAGCACCTAAACAATTTCACTTACGGAAATGAATTACCACTCAAAAGAAAGCTTACCTTATATGCTACAAGATTTACCTAAAGTGAATATGATTACACAATGAAGGTTTTCAGTAGGATCGTAAATACACAGCTATATCAATTTTTTTGAAAAATCTAGGGAAGTAATACACAAAAAATAAAAAAAAAAATATGAAGTGACAAATCTCATTGTTTTTTATTTTCTGCTAGTTTACTACACATATGAGAAGTTTTTAAAACTACCAAACATAATAATATAGGTCCATGTGATAATTTAGGGTCAAATTAAAAGAAATGAGGAATTTACTATAACCTGAGGTAAATACCACTACACTTTCTCTCAAGTTTAGGACATGAAAAGTACAAACAGAAAAGTCTCGCTTACCTTAGCTTCCTTTTTGAAGGAAAAGTAGGTTTTTAAGGGCAGTAGTGATGAATGGTCTTGGTGACCAAATTCGAAAAATGTTATGTCCACTCTCCTAAGTACATAAGAGAAAATCAAACTTGATTCTACACTGAGAAACTGCATGAATGAATCTTACAATAGTTTGTTTGTTTGTTTGTTTGTTTGTTCCAAACAGTAAAAGGATGTAATATCAATTGGAAAATTGTTCCATTTTACGAAGTGCTCCCCAAGCACTCCTGGATGTAGTTAGCTGTATCAATCAATCAATCATTGGGGGCATACGCCGGGGGGCGCGTCGCCTCGCCCACCCTACGACGCCACTCCCGGGGGTCACCACGCGCGAGTTCCCATGCAGGCTCCTTTCCCATACCAAGCAGCTCTCGACAAGAAACATCAACTTGCCCCAGCCACGAGCCTTGTGGGCGCCCCCTTGGCCTCCTCCACGCCGGATTGTCTCTTACAGATACAACCCCATGGGAAGGATCGGTTTCAGGGTTAGCGTGCCACATGCCCATATAGCCGAAGTTGGCGCTGACGGACTATGCAGGTAATAGGGCCCCGATTCAGTCTCACGGTGCAATCGCTGATTTGACACCGTAATATCCCAGCGATACCCCATGATTCTGCGAAGACACTTATTACCAAAGGCATTGATTTGTCTCTTCAAGTCACTATTTAGTGTCCATGTCTCAAACCATTGAGTAAGACGGGATCACAAGCGACTTGAAGATCCGGATCTTTGTCCTCCTGCACAGGTACCGACAACGCCCAAAAAACTCCGCTGAGCGAGTCCATAACCCCCGTGGGCTATGCCAATCCGTCGTAAGACTTCTGACGTGACCCGCCGTCATTATGGACTGCGCTACCAAGGTATGTAAAACTTTCCAAGATCTCAATGTCCTCGCCACACGCTGAACAGACTGTAGCTTCATCTAGTAAGTCTCCAAATACCTGGACCCTTGGTCTTGAGCCAGGGGACCTCAAGTCCCAAAGGCTTTGCCTCCTCGTGCAGCGCCTCGAGAAGCCATCACCAGGACCTCCAGTGACTCAGCAAAGATTACTGCAAACATCGGCAAAAACAAGATCAGTGATCTTGGTGTTGCCGACGGATGTCCACAATCACTTTGATCTACAACCTTGTCCAATACCCAGTCCATACAAGCGTTGAAAAGTGATGGGGCAAGGACGCACCCTTGCCTCACTCCTGTATTCACAGGAAAGAAGCTGGATACACCTGCCCCACACTTCACAGCACTCGCAGTCCCAGAATACAGACCAGTTATCAAACCAATAGTCCTTGCAGGGAAACCCTCGAAAATCGGAGAAGATCCCAGAGTGACTCCCCGATGCACTGAGTCAAACGCCTTCTTTAGATCAAAAATAGGCTGCAAGCATCCCCTGTCGAAACTCACGTCGGCGTTCCACCAGGACACGAAGCGCTAGGATACGGTCCGTTGTTGACTTACCAGGCGTGAACCCAGACTGCTGAGGTCTCTGATGCTTCACCAGATGACTGCGAATTCGTGTCAGCAATAGATGGGCAAGCACCTTGCCTGGTACGCTGAGTAGTGTAATACCGCGGTAATTGTTGCAGTCCTGACGGTCCCCTTTCCCTTTCCAGATAGGGACGACCAGCCCCCTTTTCCAGTCAGGGGGAATGGTACCTGATTGCCACACGGCAGTCAGGACAGCATGCAACCCGCGGATCATGGCCTCACCCCCAGCTTTGAGGAGCTCCGCACTGATATTACAAACATCAGCTGCCTTTCCACCCTTCAACTTTGCTACAGCCTCTCTGACTTCGTCAAGAGAGGGTGCGGTTACTATAGCTACTGTAGCTACAGCTACTGTAGCTACTGTAGCTAACTGTAGCTACAGCTACAGTTAGCTGTAGCTGCACTGCAAAGGGCAAGGCATGCAGTGCCACACGCTGCAGCTGCAGCAGAGCAGGCCTTTCATGCACGGACTACTGCAAGTGCGAGGGAGGAGACATTTGCTGTAGTCCTTTCACCAGCAAGCACATGGATATCGAAGACGACGAAGGGGAGATAGATGTGGATAATGAATTAGCAAACATATGATTTACTTCTTATATATACGATTATATATATATATATATATAATTATATATATATATATATATATATATATATATATATATAATATATAATCTATATATATATATATACCTGTATGTATATGGAGTGTGTATATATATATATATATATATATATATATATATATATATATATATATATATATTATATATATATATATACATACATATACTTGCATATCGTAATGGCTGAAGAATACATTCATATTCAAACCACATAAAGGTGATTTTTCCTTATCTTAGGCCAAATTTGACGTTTCGACTCAGATTTGACCTTAATTTGGCCCAATATCCACAAATTTACCCCAGAAATGGACTCCCCATCCTGGAAAACCCCTAAAAAGAGCTATTACACAACCCTCTATGTCATCAAAATCAAAAGTTGAAAATTGGCCGATGAAAATAAAGAAAAGGCCGAATTCTGAGAAATGCTAAAGGTTGTACAAGTAGCAACCAAGCTTATTTTGCTCTCCTAACCATATATAATACATTTCCCCAAAAAAAGTTTACAGTAGTTAACATTGCAAGGTCAACATTTTGGCAACTAGACTATAACCTCTCAGGCAAGATATGAAGAGGAATATATCTGGTATAGTATTTCCCACACCATCAGGGCTGCTGGTGAAAAAACTTTGCCTTTGACACATATATGGATGGCTTAGTTAAAGAAAGTGAGAGGATCAGGAGATGTCGCTGAAATCCAATCGACCTGAATGAAGTGAACGCAGAGATACAATCCACACGCCTCGTGAAAATTGGACTCATCATTTTCGTTAAATGGAAACTTTTCCAATTTATATTACATCCTTTTACTGTTTGAAACAAACAAACAAACAAACAAACAAACAAACAAACAAACTATTGTAAGATTCATTCATTCCGTTTCTCTGTAGAATCGAGTTTGATTTTCTCTTATGTACGTATAGTACTTAGGAGAGTGGATATAACATTTTTCCAATTTGGTCACCAAGACCAAGGTTGGGGTGAGGCAGGCTACGGTGGTGGTAGGTGGTCTACCCCGAGGCATTTTGACCAGTGACCAACGACAGCAACATCACGATTGTAGTTTGCACTCATATTGTTGTCTAATATATACTACTACTACAAACATCAATACATGGGTCTGAAGGGCCCACAAACACTTGTATTCTTTATAGGAGATGCTGCACTGTTAATTTCTAACTATATGTCCTAAAAAAAATACTGTTATCATTAAATATCATGATAAACTTTTTATTGCAACTCAATCTTTAGTCTATTTTTACATAAAAATTCGGCTGACTGAGTAACACTCCTAGCTCGCACTCTATCTATGGCTTGTGTTCCCATCATATGTTTTTCATAAGGAAAAAAAAACAAATTCCATGTAGTATTCTGTAATCTTTGGAAGATAACTGAAAATTTTCAAATGTAAACAACGCTCGTGGTTTGTTCTCGGCCATATATGAAACATTTACATGGATACCATTGCTTATTTAGCCATAAATTCCAAGATATGATGTTCATTGCGCTGCCATTTCACACTATTTTTCTTCATGTAAATGCATTTCTTTTCGACTTCTCAACTGGAGCCTATAAGGAGAGTTTTACGAACTAGAATAGTTCAAATAAAGCATCAACGTACTGTTCACGCGGAAAATTAATAACACACAAAATTACATAGCGAAGCGAATCTCCCTCATTAGCGAGTGTCTCTCATTATCGACTCATTGTGCTACAACGTCTGTCGCCTCCCTGCCTGCCAGCCTGCACAGCTAATGAACCTGCTTGTCTGTTCTGTACATATATACTTTTTTTTATAGGTATACGAGTTAAAATTCCAGTCCAGGCGAATACCGGATTTCACAGGTGCCCAGTAATCAGCTCAAGACACACCAGCATCATATTTCCTGTGCTGCCGGCTGACGCACCTGTCGTACTGCACACCTTTCAGTCATGCCTGTGCAGGCACAGCACATCAAACAGTCACTGATCTGAGCAATCCGTCATCGTGCCCGGAGCTGAATAAATCTTTGTTCCTTGTTCAATTACCAAACCTACATGCAAGTATATTTAGGAATACTGTATTTGTCTTCTAATATCAGACCAGAGAGACTACCTTTCATGTTATTATGTGAGTATCTTGACAAGTTGGATTTTTTTGGCATTATGAATGATGTAAGTGGAATGTGATCTAATGTGGCCGAAATACCTCCATTGCGTTGGCGAACTGACGCGTGGGCGAGATGATCGGACACCGCTTAAGCAATCTAGTATGGTCTGTAGATTAATACTAATTGTATCAGCAGTACCAAAGACTACTGTATACAGTAGTCTTTGTCAGTACATAGAAGGAAGAGGACATGCAAAATGGTACGATAGAGGAAAACACTGCAAGTAGCTAGCACCTGTAGGTAACTATATTTTTGTCGTTATGGCGTTTCTCTTCCTATTTACATTCCCACGTTCCTGGTTTTTTTTTACATTGTGCGTAGGTTATACAGACAGTGATGCATGAACTGTGCCATTGTGTGTGTGTGTGTGTGTGTGTGTGTGTGTGTGTGTGTGTGTGTGTGTGTGTTGTGTGTGTGTGTGTGTGTGTGTGTGTGGTGTTGTGTGTGTGTGTGTGTGTGTGTGTGTGTGGGTGGTGTGTGTGGGTGGGTGGTGTGTGGGTGTGGGTGTGGGTTGTGTGGGTGGGTGGGTGGGTGGGTGGGTGTGGGTGTGTGTGTGTGTGTGTGTGTGTGTGTGTGTGTCAGAGCGACAAAAAAGGGAAAAATAAAGCAATAAAGAATGAGTAATGTTATGCTCGTATATATACTTGACAACCTTTCACCTTTCAGCCTTGCAAGCAGAACATACATGTGTGTGCAACCCTTCGAACGCCAGTAAAATCATGCCATAAATCATGTTTTTGATGCCTCACTCAGTACTAAAACACACACACACACACACGCACACACACACATACACACACACACACACACACACACACACAGACAGACATGTATTACCTTTTATTCTACGATACCTAAACAGTATCAATACAAAACAAAGGGACCCCCTATTTTTTTCCTTTTACCTATTTCACAGTAATTATTTATGTAAAAAAAAAAAAAAGGATATACTTGAGTTCATTCCGATTTATTTCTTCACAAAAATAACATAATAATGTATACAAAAAAACATGCAATGCACAACACTATATTCGCATCGGATGATAATTTGGAGTGAAAATTTACACGCGTGAGAAATCACATTTATTCATTAACTGAGCAGATAAAATTATCCGGACTTGCATAAGAACATAAGAAAATAAGGAAGCTACAAGAGGCCGCGAGGCCTACACGTGGTAGTTCCTGTCACCTAACACTACCTACATCCACCTTTCATCCCCATCAATGAACCTATCCAACTCCTCTTTAAAGCTCCCAAATGACTCAGCATTAACTACCTGTCTACTGAGACCATTCCACTCATTCACCACCCTATTTGTGAACCAGTTTTTCCCTATTTCCTTTCTAAATCTACGCTTTTCCAGCTTGAATCCGTTACTTCTTGTTCTACCCTGGTTAAAAGCCGTAAGAACTTTTACTACCTCTCCTTTATTAAATCCCTTTATCCACTTAAAAACTTCTATCAGATCGCCCCTTACTCTGCGTCTCTCGAGTGAGTGTAATTTTAATAACTTCAATCCCTTCTCATAGCTAAAGTTACGCATCCCTTGTATCATTTTGGTCATCCTTCTCTGCACTGTTTCTAACAAGGCTATATCCATCCTGTAATATGGAGACCAAAACTGGACCGCATAGTCTACCGTAGATAACAGTTAAGTCGCCAGGACAACCCCTTTTTCCGCTTACAGACGCGTGGCGGCGCCATCACTCTAATTTCCACATCCATGATTTCAGGAAAGTCAGAAGGGTCCATCTAGACTTTTTTTACTTATTTGACTTATTGTTTTATTGGCCTCCATGATACAATACTTTTTTTATTCATTTTACATAAGTAAGGCATGAAGCCTGGGTCTGTTGAGCGCAAGCTCCTATACAGACCTGTTGCTTAGATATACAAAAACGTTTAGCAAGTGGATTTAGGCCATTGGCTAACAAATTTATACAATATTAATAACTGACATTATAAATTAATATATACATACGTATATACCTATATACACATACAAGCATACATATACATATGCAACATACCTACACGTACACATACATTTATGCGCACACACAGACACCTACATACCCATAAATTTACACACACCCAAACATACTTACACATTAACACAGTGTAATATACAAGTACACACATAATGAATCCATGCATACCTACAGAATGACTTAGTGTGTATAACTTTGAAGCAACAATTTCTTGAGTTTATGTTTGAAGGATATTTGAGTTGTGGAATTTTTTATTTCTGCTGGTAAACTATTCCATAATTTGACACCTCTGACTGAAACATTTTGCTGAGCATGAGTAGTCCTGCAACGTGGTATTCGTAACTGTAATGACCTTGTAGCAAAAGTATGTGAAATGTAGTGAAAACCGTTATCAATAGGATACACATGTAATGATTTATAAACAAATAAGTTTGATTGCAGAGATATTATATCAGACAGTTTGAGTAACTGGTGGTCTCGAAATAGTGGGTTGGTGTGCTCATATCGTGACTTATAAAACATAACACGTATTAATTTTTTTTTTGAGAAATAAATAGATTATCCACATATGTTTTATATGCTCCCCCCCAAATTGTTGAACAATACAGTAGATATTGATATCCTAGTGATGAATATATTTGAATAATACACTCAAAAGTGATACAGCTACGAATTTTATATAAAACGCCAGTTAATTTAGATATTTTAGTACACAATTGATTTATTTGAGATCTCCATGTTAATTTATTGTCAATGGTTATACCTAGAAATTTATATTCTTCAACTTTACACAAGGATAAATCATTTATTTTGACGTCAATATGGGCTGCACTAGTCATTAGAGGGTGGGATACCATGTAGCATGTTTTAGAGATGTTCAGTGTTAGTTCATTGCTTTTTATCCAGTTAGATACATTAATTAACTAAGATTTTAGTATATTCTCTATTTCACCAAGATCTTGTCCCTGAATATATATGGAAGTGTCATCAGCAAAAAGCAGAAACTTCAATTTATTACTACAACGTAAAATGTCATTGATATAGATAAGAAACAAAACTGGGCCTAAAACTGAACCTTGTGGTACACCATAGCAGATTGATTCATGTGAAGATGCAGAATTATTATATACAGTGTATTGTCTTCTGTGGCTTAAGTAGCTGTTGAACCAGTCATGTGCCGGGTCAATTCAATTTTTCTAATAAAATAGGATGAGAGATGGTGTCAAACGCTTTTGATAAGTCACAAAATACTGTTATTTGATGAATTTTGTTGTCTAATGAGTTATAAATACTATTACAAAGGTGATGGATTGCTAACTCTGTACTATAGTTGGGTCGAAAGCCATACTGAAATTCTGTTAGTAATGTAAATTTTGACAGGTACTCCATTAATCTGCTTACAACAGTTTTCTCAAAGATTTTACTAAAGCTTGAAAAGATAGAAACAGGTCTGTAATTACTAAAGAGAGACTTCTCACCTTTTTTGAATATGGGAACCACTTTCGCTAATTGTAACTGTTTTGGAAAACTACCTTCTTTAAACGATAGATTTATGATATAATCTAAAAAGTTAGAGACTTCACAGCTGCATTGTTTTATAACTTTAATATTAATATCATCATAGCCTGGCGAAGTTGTCTTAAGGTTTTTAATAATGGATTCGATTTCTGGTATTGATGTAGGTCGAAGGAAAAATGAAAAGGGTACAGGGTCAGGTAGGTACTGTCTAAATGAAGTAGCACTTGGCACAATGCTCTGAGCTAGTTGAGTAGCAACATTACTAAAATAATCATTAAATGCAGTAGCAATTTCGTTATTGTTAGATGTTGTTTTATTGCAAAAAATTATAGAAGGTGGTAATTTTGACTGGTTCTTTCCCATTAGATTATTAACAATACTCCAAGTTTTTTTTGCATCACCTGCTTTCTCGCGTAGTCTGGACCTAAAATGATTGTCTTTAGCTGCCCTAATTGTAGTTGTTAATGAGTTCCTGTACCGTTTGAATATTCTTTCGTAAGTTAGTGGCCACTTAGCGTATATTTTTTGCAATCTGTTACGATGTTTAATGGAATTCCTGATTGCTGTTGTGATATAAGTCTTACCTAGGTGTTTGTCCTTAACTAAAATTTTCTTAACAGGAAAGTGTTCATTATAGAGAATTTGAAACTTATTCATATATATATCAAAAGTTTCATCAACTCCTCTGTCTTTTAACTCCAATTCCCATTTATAATTCTTCAAATCATTTCTAAAGGCATCGATGTAAGTATCAGTGATTATTCTTCTGGTTAGGATATGAGAACAATGTGTACTATTAATGTGAACAGAAAATATGCTAAAAATTGGGAAGTGGTCACTGATGGAAGTATACAATATACCACTCTCTTGGTAATTAAGGAAATCATTAGAGTCCGTCTAGAGAGTCCGTGTCACTTTGTGTCCCCATCTGCGTCACAGCACGGCAATAAATGAACAAATCACAAAAATATCTACAAAGTGGCTACCAACAATAGAGCCGCCATCCAGTGCCTATTCACTGAGTGTCGCACCGCTGTCGTCGTCGCCCGAAAAAAGAACGCACAGCGAAACTTGAAACCATCCATACTTGCAGATACAAAGCACAAAACAACGCTGAAACAGGGTAGACTACACAGGCATGATACAAACCACCGTGTATCATCTTAAGTGGCACACACACAAATCAGCAGTGACGCTACAATTCGCAGCATTTGGCGGCTGGCGACACGACTGCAGGCGGCGACTCTACTGTTATCTACGGTAGGTGAGGCCTGACTAGAGCCAGATAAAGCTTTAGAATAACTTCCGTACTTCTACTTTTAACACTTACGGTAATGAATCCTAATACTCTATTAGCTCTATTTCTGGCCTCAATACATTGTTTCCTAGGTCGGAGGTCTAGGCTCACCCTCACTCCAAGATCTTTTTCACCTTCTGATATTTTCAGCGATACATTGCTTATGGTGTATCTATTACCAGGGTTTTTTTCTACCAACATTCATAACGCTGCATTTATCAATATTAAATTCCATCTGCCATCTAACTGCCCACTCGTTAAGTTTATCTAAGTCTCCCTGCAATATTTTTACATCAGACTGTGATCCAATAATCCTACCTACCTTAGTATCATCAGCAAACTTGCTGACATCACTGCTAATCCCACTATCCAAGTCGTTGATGTAAATCAAAAGTAGTAATGGACCCAAAACAGACCCTTGTGGAACTCCACTTGTCACCAGTCCCCATTCAGATTTAGAACCATTAATTGTAACCATTTGTTGCCTATTACTTAGCCAAGCTCTGATCCAATGAAGAACCTTCCCATCTATTCCAAGAGCCCTAACCTTATTTAAGAGTCGCTCGTGTGGTACTTTGTCAAATGCCTTACTAAAGTCCAGATATATTATATCATAATCCTTATCATTATCTACCGTCTCATAAACTTTCCTATAAAAACTAAATAAATTGGTGAGACATGACCTACCCTTGGTGAATCCATGTTGTGAATCATTGATCAAATTATGTTTATCTAAGTGCTCTCTAATGTTTTTTGCAATAATAGATTCCAATAATTTACCCACCACTGACGTTAGACTTACGGGTCGATAATTTGACTTTAGTCCTCTGTCTCCCTTCTTAAATATGAGAACAACCTTTCCTTTCTTCCACAATAATGGCGCATCGCCTATCCCACCCGATTTCCTAAAAATGTGCACTAACGACTCACTAACAACCTCCTTGCATTCCTATAATACCTGCAGTGTTACCAGACCCCTCCCTCCTATCACCCTCCCTCCCATTGTGGCGGCTGTAAGGTTACGCAAAACTGCGGGAGGGGAGTGGAAGGAAAATGGAAGGATAATCAGGCAAAGAAAATTCGTGGTTGTTGGCTTGAAGGGATGGAGTGATGGTAGAACACGATGGTAGAACACAGAGCCTAAAAAATCTAACCTCACTTGCATCCCTTTCTATACTTCCCTTCAGTGATTTTCTTCATGTTAAGTGAAAACGAGGCGCAAGAGAACCGATCGTGGAAACAAAGCCATGAGTAAAGCGAGTGTGAATATAACAAGATACACTACCAACACACACACGTGAGATAGAGAGAGAGAGAAGGAGATAGAAAAAAAAGAGAGAGAGAGAGAAAAAAAAAACCCTCAAGGGTAAACTTAGGAGTGGTCAGGTCGGGTCTAAGCGTTGGTGGAGCCTTGTATAGGAGCAATAGGGTGAGTCGCGGGGAAACACTCTCCCTTCCATCGTCTGCGGGGACGGCAGTGTGGCTCAGACTGCCGTGATAGGGCGAATCTCCTGGCCATGCACTTCACATAAAAAATATGCGTCCCTGACCCTGGGAGAACGCCTCCCACACTGCCAGAAATAATCAGTGATAAACTACTGAGTGACAAATGAGGGGGAAGTGAAAGCGTTGCTTTTAAATCTGGACGTGCAGAAAGCGGTGGGACCGGGTAACATCAGTCCCCGTCTACTCCGCCAGTGTGCCGATGAGCTGGCGCGTCCACTCGCCACACTATTCAACCACTGCCTACAATCCAGCAGGTTGCGAAAAGCATCAAAGGCTGGTAGATTGGTCCCGGTGCATAAAACAAATGCAAAGACTGAGGCCAAATATTACCGTCCCGTGTCCCTGCTGCCGGAACTCAGTAAGGTTCTGGAAACAATACTGTATCTGCCAGAAAGGCTTCAGATAAGCTGGCATCCCTGAGATGGATGTCATGGCTCCTTAACAACAAGGAGTTGGACGTCCTCTACAAGGTGCAGGTTCGCTCTTCCATGGAGTACGCGTGCCTTGGATGGGGCAGCGCGGCCAACAAGCACCTGGCTCTCCTTGACAAGGTACAGGGTCGCGCGGTGAGGCTCATCAGGGACAGCGGTGCCGGGCAGGAACCACGTCTCCACAGGTTTCAGCACCGCCGAGACGTAGCGGGCCTCACCGTGATGTACAAGGTGCAACTTAGTGCGAATCAGCAGTAGAAGGCACTGCATCAGCAGTGCATCACCTACCAACCTAGCAGTGCACCAAGATGCAGTTCATCAGCAGCAGGTGCCTCACCTACAAACACTCCAGCAGACCCTAAGGAAGGCCCAGGTTACTAAAAGGGCCGTTGCCCTAGCCCCCGCAGAGGTACTGCAGCCCCGCTGCCGTACTTGGCACCACCAGCGCCCGTTTGTCTACGTCTACGTCGGCTGTTGGAATGCTCTCCTTGCCTCGCAGCCACGCCTTGGCGGTACAGCTGCAGAGAGAGAGAGAGAGAGAGAGAGAGAGAGAGAGAGAGAGAGAGAGAGAGAGAGAGAGAGAGAGAGAGAGAGAGAGAGAGAGAGAGAGAGAGAGAGAGGAGAGAGAGGAGAGAGGAGAGAGGAGGAGAGAGAGAGAGAGAGAGGAGAGAGAGAGAGAGAGGAGAGAGAGGGGAGAGAGAGGGGAGAGAGAGAGAGAGGAGAGAGAGAGAGAGAGAGAGAGAGAGAGAGAGAGAGAGAGGAGAGAGAGAGAGAGAGAGAGAGAGAGAGAGAGAGAGAGAGAGAGAGAGAGAGAGAGAGAGAGAGAGAGAGAGAGAGAGGAGAGAGAGAGAGAGAGAGAGAGAGAGAGAGTCGGTTCACGCGCAGGGGTGTGATGTCACGCTGTCTCAGAACGTCACGCAATCTCAGAAAACGGAGCAATTAACGGAGAAACATGTATTTCCATCCCTTTTTTTCACTATTGAACACCCGTCACATTGTTTATCATTTATTATCACAATGGGTGTTACTATAGTGCAAATGTCCTGGTAGACCGCACGCTATAGTAGCACTTCACATTGTTTATTTTATATGAAGTAATGTTGTCCTTATAGGCATACCATAAATAAATAGTATAGTTTACGTTAAAATATTGACGTTTTCATTAATAAATTTACCTTTTCTTTTATAAATTTTAAACTAATCGTCCAGACCATTTCATTATTCCTGATTTAATGCAGTCAAAATATAGCCATGATCGAATATATCAACAATATGTTGTCACTTTTTGCATCCAGTCACCCGTTTTTAAATGATCCGCATTCAAAATCTGTAAATTCCCCGAGCTCTCAAAACAAAACTGACGACCAGCAGACGATGCACCACGGCTCGGCGACGTCACATTCGGAAGCTTCCCAGCCCTGCCCTGATACAAATACACAGAGAATCAGAAATAAATATAGTACATTAAGAATTTTGGGTGTTTCTGATATTTTTTTTTTGCGATATGGCATATACTTACATCCTTCATGGATACAGCAAGAAAGCTGTGCCTTTGCAGAGAGCTTAGCACCCATTTCCGACCTATTTGACCATGATATGTGTGTGCAGCGCCTGGCAGTGGCGGGTGAGAGGAGCGCGGTGTGAAACACACTGTCTTGTCGTGCCTCTCACCCGCCACTGCCAGGCGCTGCACACACATATCATGGCCAAATAGGTCAGAAATGGGTGCTAAGCTCTCTGCAAAGGCACAGCTTTCTTGCTGTATCCATGAAAGATGCAAGTATATGCCATATCGCAATTTTTTTTTACCAGAAACACCCAAAATTCTTCAAGTATTATATTTATTTCTGATTCTCTGTGTATTTGTATCAGGCAGGACTGGGAAGCTTCCGAATGTGACGTCACCAGCAAGTTTCGCGCCACAGCTGGAATGAAGCTGTTGTTTTTCCCGCACTTTTTATAAAAGTTATGTTTTTAGGGAAATAAGGCATGGAAATGAATTATTTTTTGTGGATTAGGTATTTTGAATGAACATTCAGCATAATTATGCAAAGAAAAAATGGGTTTAACGATAAAGGTACACTATTTTAATTACATCGAAAAAGAGCAAACGCTGTTATCCATATCTCTCGCATATTTACCTATTATAATCCCTTAATATAATCGCAAATCCCTTGTAATCCTTCGCACATATTCCGTAATCATCAAATTCTGCTTTAATACTTTATAATTCGGTTATTTCCCATTTCCCTTTATTTTATATCAATATGGAACACAATCCTGGTCTTATACAAAGTAATATAGTCTTTAGGAATTTTTTCCAAGATGGCTGCCACCTCAAATTCCCTTCACCCTAGTCAACGTCACTAAAGACTAGAGTCCTATTAATTATCATAGGAATCTCACGCAACGGACTCTTGTTTGGAAGGCAGCGTGACGTCATTGCGCCGCACGACCAAATTTTGGTCGAAAGTGAACTGACTTAATATTTTTAGACTTTGTATACACACACGCACGAGGGCAATAGCACGCAAACAATAAAGTAAGCACGCACACACATCTACGTCTAGGAATACTAAGATTATTTACTAAAATATGTAGATTATGAGTAAAATACTATTGATTGAGGCAGTATGTTTATCATCATTATCACCATTACCCGTAACAAACAACAATAATATATAAACATATATCATAATCGTTGTTTTCTGTTTAATCCTATTTAGATCTTTCATTAAACTCCAAAATCGCCAAATACTAACGCCATCAATTGAATATACAAGTAACACACACGACCCTAACCATGCCCTGTGATGACCCCATTATTAGCTACCTGTATCGTCACGTGGCAAGTATACGAAGAGACATGAAAAACTCACTAATTTCCTTCGTGCCTCAGTAACTTGTTTGCATTAGGCTTTTCATTTGTTTTAACAATGACCGTCTATTACTTTAAGCATGTCTTGGAGGAGGAGGAGGAAGAGGAGGAGGAGGAGAGGAGGAGGAGGTGACGATGGTAAAGAAAAATAATATCAATGATGATAATAATGATGATAATAATGATGACAACGATAATAACAATGTATCCTCCTATAACATAAGTACTTACACTAACACACACGCACACACACACACACACAATACACACAAACACACACACACACACACACACACACAGGTAGAGGGCCTAATTTACACCTAGACACAGCCAACATCCATCTCTCGCAGGGCTTTTCGTCGTCAACAGGTAGGTAGGTTATAACTCACCTGGCACCGCTCCGCCCCTCCTTCTCCTACAAGTAATCTCAATAACCAAAGCGTTCATATTGATATATGCAATAAAATATAAAAGTAATGAAAATAATGATAAGAATATTAATAATAAATGATTATAAAAATAATAGTAATAGTAAAAACAGGTGATAAAGGAGACACGGGATGGAAAGTGAGTATTTTATTCCAACTATTCGCCTCTACTGGGCTTTTTCGGGGAATACATTCCCGAAAAAGCAGTAAGGCAAATAGTCAGGAAAAAAGTTCCTTCCCACCCCGTGTCCCTTTCTCCTTTTTTTACATATTCATAGTCTACACAATAGAATAGTAATTAATAGAATGAGAAAAAATTTCATTATAATACTATCCAAAAAAAAAGATCTAAGTGATCAAAACAAAAGTAAATGCACCGCAATTTCTTCTGCATTTCTTTTTTTTAAATAACGCAAAAAAAATTGGATGTTTTTTTTTTTTCTCTCTCTTTTTTCCCTCCTCTCTCTCTCTCTCTCTCTCTCTCTCTCTCTCCTCTCTCTTCTCTCTTCTTTAAACAACACACAGAAATCGTACTACATAAAATCTACGAGCCTCGCACAAAAAATTTTGATGAGGAGCTACGGGGAGCTATGTGATGATATGGTACTGCTCCACCCCGGGGATGCGTGCGGCCCTTATAAAGTGGTCGGTGATGCTGCCAGGCATGACTTGTCTACAACCCCACAAAGACAGAGTGCATGGTAGTACCCGGCACGCATTTGGGTCTTACCTCAAAACAGCGCTCATGAGTCTGCCCCCCTTTTTGGGGGATAATTCGCATTTTTTAAGCCAATTCCGCCGTGACTGATGATGAGATACACAAGCAGATCCAGTTTTTGTCGTAGAAAACTCTACAGAGGAATTTTTCCTATGTAGCGAGAGGTGAAGAGGGATTTTTCGGAAGTCACTGTACCTAATCTGAAACCCGCTGGGGTCCTTTAAGGTGCCACTCTGAACCCCCTTTAAGGCTGTAAAATAAACCCTTTAAAGAGGCCCTGGGGCTGTCCAGGTGGGCAGCCGCCCGGGTTTGCTGGGGAGGGGGGGAACAATCTAATGTACCCGTCGAATCCGTTTTTCATTTAAGTAGGGTGGAGCTCTCTGCAAAACTCCATAAAAAAACCCCCGTAGGCGGAGCCGCCTATGTTTTTTACCTATAAACCGGGGCTGGCCCTGCTGTTTTAGAATGTGGGTACACAGGTGCCCACTGTATGTATTTTTTCTATGCATTTTGTACTATATCCTTAAATGTGCCTTTTAATGTATTTTTTGTTTTGCTCTAGTCTTAATTTTAACCCCCTTGTCTTTTTTTTTGCTTATTTTGTGTGAGGACCGGGCGTATAAATTATTTTAAAAAAATTTTATAGACAACTGATCATGCCCAGCTTTACCGCGGCACTAAATGGTAAAAATTTTTTGTGTGATTTCACCACAATCAGGAAAAACCTCGAAACCGCCAGGTATTTTTTAGGAAAAGTAGGGTCCCGGGTAAAAAGGGCACCCCAAATTGCAGTGGAAAAAATTTGAAAGGGAAAAAATTTTCCCCTGAAAAAATGTCACAAGGTTGGGAGTGAAAAAACGCATATAAATGTAATGAAATATAATGTAAATTTAATAGTTAATTTAGGTTAGGTTCATTAGGTTAGGTTGTTAAAGTACAAATACAAATATTTGTTTAAAAGAAAATTCTAAAATTTATTTTTTTTTAAATTCTAAAAATTTATTTATTTATGAAAAAATATTATATATATAAAAAATATTAATATATATATTTATATATATTATATATGTGTAGGTTTTAGTTTTTTAATTTTAGTTTCCCTATTGTTCTTTTCTGGTTCTGTATGGTTGATGTGGGGTCGGTACACCGGGCTAACCCATCCCTAGGCAAAAAACCCAAACCTTTTAAACCACCTCACCCGACGCCAGATGTTCTCCGTCAGGTTTGAGTATCGGGGCTCTTTAAAAGGACCCTCCCTTGTAGGGAACATTTTGCCCCAAACGACACCTTAACTCTTTGCTTCTAATTTTGGGGTTTTCGCACAGTTTTTCAAAAAATGCACATTTTTCTATGTTGCTCTGATTCATAACAAAAACACCCCCAACCACAAACCCATTTCTCGCCCTCCTTTCACTCAAACACTCTTTCCCCCTCAAACATGGGCAAAACAACGTCATTTTCCATTCCACAGCCCGGGGCTAACACTCCCCTCCTCTTTTCTGCTATTACTGCGAAAAGGGCACACGACGAGCTTTGATTACACGACCGCTTTTTCCAAACCAGCATATTTCCCGCTTTTGTGATCACCATGGTAAATTGGTCACGACACTCTAAAGTCCGAGGAAAAAACCTCCTCGATTTCAAAAAACACAAACCTCGAGGGGCGTGAGGCCACAATCTCCTCACCATTCACGCAGTATAACCCTCAATGACTACCCGCGACTTCACTCCTCGAGCAACCGAACCAGACACACAAAACCCTTCATCCCTTTGTATCCTTTCATACACTTGGGAGGACCCAAGATTTTACAAGTGAAGTAAAACCCACTATTTCCCTTTGTTTATTGAACAGTTCTTCAAAAATATCATGAAAAAGAGTGTTTTTGAAAACATGATCTGTCGTAAGGAAAATTAAAATCATTTTAAAACCCTTCGACCTGCAATTTTGGGGAACGATGGAAACCGCACTCACTACCCAGAAAAACTATGTTTAAACATCCTATGTCCTGATTTGCCACCTGTCAGCCGATTATATATCGACGCTGACCATTCAGCTACGTTCTTTGGCCCCCCTGCCTAACCCAAACCCACCAGATAGCCCTATCCCCACGCCTAATGGAATCTTTGCGTGAAGTTTCTTTCCCAGAGGTCTTGAAAAAAATCTAGAGTTTTTTCCTGACTCTGTTCCCACTGACATGTCTCCTCCCTGCATGCGACTCTCCCAGTCTTCACAGCTCTTTTCCCACATGCCCCTCTGAAAATCCGATACAATTTTTTTCCCCATTCCATTTCTCCACTGAAAGCCTAACCAACATTCACCATCCAGACCCTTCGTCGTTCCCTGGTCGCCTTTCTCGCTCAAAAAGAAAAGTAAGACTTTCGTCCGTATGTAGCCACAGAGCTTTTACTCTAATAACCCACTCCCCTCCCAGAATCTCACTTCACAAAGGGCTTAGAAACCCAAACTAAGCACTGTCCGCTGTCATCTCGTCCGACGTTTTACTTCTCCCCCACCCTGCCCGGTAGACGTTTTGGGGAAAAAAGGCGTTTTTGAACGTCAGCTTGTCCCCTCCTGAACGGTACCTTCTGCTCAGCTGTTTTCCCGCACGCTGTGCAGACCAAATCATGGCAGACAACTTATGTGGGTTAACGTACCCACAGTTCCAGTCCTCTCCTTTTGGTACACGGCTTTGTACATTTTTGTCTACCCCTGAGTTTGTGTCGACGAATGTCCCAAGATCCCCGAGTTCAGTAAATCCATTTTAGTTCAGGGGCCTTTAAATTTGTCTGACCTTCAACTCATGTGCAACCCACAGACCACCGTTTCCAAAGGGGAGTTATTAAAATCTTTTACCGACTTCAGAGTATTTGGGCTCTCTCCGGGGGGACACTAGGGAAAACCAAAGTCGCACTCAAGATTAAAAATTTTGAAAGACGCCCAAAATACTCCAGCGTATCGCATGGCCACAGTAAAATGCCCTTTTGTCGCTTGGCCCGAAATGTAACTGTGAATCATTGACGAACGGCATTCCCCTTTTAATAGCCCCCGTTCCTGTTTTAAAGAGCTAACGAATGGCGCCGTAGTCATTTTCCCAGCTCTTAAAAAACTGACTGTTCCTTCTCGGTATCCCTCCAGTCCCCGAGGGGAATTTGGAATTTAGGTGATCACAAAACTGTTTTTTCCACCTTTGATTTGTGCCCGGCTTTGGGAAATCAAAAAAAAATGACGCAGAAAGCCTGAATACACTGCTTTTTCTACACCCCCAGGAATTACCAGCTCCGTTGCTATGGGTCTTTTTGGTCCCCGCGACGTTCAAAGTTTGATCAAATTTCCCTATTCCTGGGTTTAAAGGGTAATACCTTTTTTCCCACCGACGACTTGATCGTTTCTCTAAATCATCCCAGAACATTCCAGAAACTCAGAAAGTTTTCACTCGTCTTCAGGACGCAGGCTTTAAACTTTAAACTCTCCAAATGCGCTTCCCCACGCAAAGAAAAATCCTTTTTTTGGGCCCTCGTATTAAAGCTGCGGGATTCAAACCAAAAGCAGAGTCAGCCTGTAACTAATTTTCTTTCTCCAGTCAATGTAGATCAAATCCGTATTTTATAGGGGTTAGCCCTATTCCGCGATTTATCAAAGGGTTTCCGCCCTGGCTTCTCCACCACTTTACTCTTCAAAGAAAGATGTGCCCCTTCCCAAAGGTCTGACAGCGGAAAACGCTTTCGCTGTCTTAAGCACGCTCTCATTTTGCCCTGTTTTTTGGTACCCTGATACACAAAAATTTTCATTTTTCAACCTGACCTAGCTACACTGGGCCGGCGCTGTACTCAGCAAGCCACGATGGTAAAAGCGCCCCATCGCGTATGCCTCTCGCTACTAACGGGAGAAAAACTACGCAGGGACGGAATCGAAGCCCTTTTAGTCATTTGGTCCTTAAGAAGTTTCGTTCCCATTCTGGCTATCCTATAAGGTCCTTATGATCAAAACCTTACTTTACCCCTTTAGGCCAAGGGCCCCGTCAGACACATGGGTCATGTTACTTACAATTCAGATTTTTATGCTGAGTTTGCTACATTCAAGGCGCTAAGTTTCAAACGATGCCCTTTTCCGCAACGTGCACAATTCCTGTCACCAAGCAAAAATCCCCATTTTACACGCTTTTCACGATGATCTTACATGTCAAAAGCAATGACCCCACATGGGCAAAGGTCATCTATTCCTTGAACAGGGTGACTCGACATTCCTAAGGTTCCTTCTCTTTTACTTCCTCCTTCAGGAACATTTCGTACAAAGCAAACACTTCAGGGAAGGGTAACCCTCCGTCTTATCCACCCAAATTGCATTCCTTTAAACCCTGTCCATCTGTCCCCTTAAACTAATTTTATGACACACCCAAGCTTCACATCCCCGGCAAGGGAAAAATCCTTTCACAAATAGACTTAAAAATTCTTTGGCTCACCATGAGAAAGGATTCAAGCTACTTTAAGTAGTCATAGGTGTAAAAACAAGGGAATACATGTCATTTCCCTTCTCAGTTACCTGTGCCTCAGCACCATGGGAAATTTTTGCATTTATTTTTTGAAACTCCCCCTTATGAACGTGGAAAAACAATATTTAAAGGGTTGCGTTGTCATTTTTTTAGTTTTCATTTTTGCTCCCTGCCTAACAAAACACACAAAAAGTGGGACGGGATTCTTTCAGTCTTTCCTTTTTATACTCCAAGGTTCTTGTTGATAACGGACTGATTTGTTTTAAACAAGTTCTTGATTCCCTTTTGCCCCCAGTTTAATATAGAAGGAAGTTCGCTTACCGCCCCCGTGCTAAAATTTGGTAAACTTGCAACCCTAAAATCCTCACACTTTTCGTCCCCCTTTTTCCTGACCTGCCACCCTTGGGACACCTATGCTCCTCGGGGATGGGTTCTTCATTCCAACCCTCACAAATCGTTTGAGACATCACATTATATTCTGTTTGCTAGGACAAAGTCTTCCCCTTATGATATTTTGTCCCCCCCTTCTAACCTATTACACTATGATGACTTTTAAGATAAGGGCACACGTTTCCCCCAAAAATCAAAGTATCCAAAAATTACTGCTTCCCTTTAAAATGAAGCTCCTAACCAAAAATCCGCTTCACATTTACACTTGACGTGGTGACATTGTGTATTTCCCTTTTTGCAATAAAAACTCCAAAATTTGCCCCAAGTTTTACGGCCCCTTCCGGGTCGAGCTGGAAAATGGAATAAGGTTCATTTCTTAAATTAACGACGGCACTAGGAATTGCCCCCCTTTTTCTCCTAAGAAAGTTTCCAAAAGGCCTAATGTGAGGGCCCTAACCTCGTTCCTGCTGAATCTCCCTCCCCCAACACACCCCAACCCCCACTTTACTACTCCTTCACCCGTCCCCAACCTCTGGCCATCGTTTTTTTCCTCCCTTAGTGTGAAATAACTCTTCCGTTGCCTCTTTTTCCAGTCCTTATGATGTACTTTTGTACAAAGGATTGTATTGTCTCAATATTTTTTTTCGTACTCATATGTCTGTGTACCATGCCGGTGCCTTCCACGATTTATGTTTTCCACATTATTTTTTTTACGAGTACGTATCCTTTTCCTGTGTCCTTCTCCTATTTTCTATTCTAATATATATAGATAGGTATGTTTTTGTGTTAATTTATAATGTGTCCCGTCTCCTTCGTTCAGTTTCATGATTGTTCCTTTTGTCGAGATGAGGACATCTCGGGTAGCGTCACCGAGCATATGTAGCTTAGTATTATTATTATTAGTGTTCCACTATGTGTTCTGTGTTCTGTGTTCTGTGTTCTGTTCTGTATGGTTGATGTTGGGTCCTGGTACACCTGGCTAATCCACTCCCTAGGCAATACACTAATCCTTTAAACTCGACCTCAGCCGACGCCAGATGTTCTCCGTCAGGTCTTGAGTATCGCGGCCCTTTATAAGGAGCCAGTCTCTTGTAGGGAGACACTTAGACACAGACCTCTGTACGAGCAACAACTGCTCTCTCCAAATAAACCAACCAGATCACATCCAAGCACGGCAGGAGCAACTCACCAGTCTCTCAGAGTCACCTTACACCACGTGTTACCTGTTACATTTACCAGTGTTAATAAACGACTATCAAAGCAGAGTTACCTGTTTCTGCTCACCCTAAAAGTGACATACCAATCACTTTACACATGTCATTTTTTCCTGTGCCAGTTTTTCCTGTGCTATTTTTTCATTTTCCATTTTTTCGTGTGCAATTTTTCAAGTGCGATTTTTTCAAGTGCCAATTTTTCCTACATTCTAATAAATATAGCATTTTCACCGCGGGGACAAACATCTCCAAACACTTCCACAGCACACTAAGTTTCGCCGATGTACGTAGTCAGTAAATCTAAACGTTCTTAAAGTCGTCGGCGTAAACGTTTCTTGATGTCTTCCAATCATAAACTTTCCTGAATGGTTAATGGCCATAAACCTTCCAGAGAAGGTAATAACACAATATGATGAGAGAATAAGGTAAAATACACACATAGTCACAAACATGTATAATCACAAACATGTATAATATATAAGTCATATTCATGCTTGATAAAGAAAATATACATGTATACAGACAGTGAGGGATATATGGAAAATTTGATATATAAATAGATGATGAACGATGAAATATTGACTTTCTTATAGCCTTAAGGGCCATAACGACGGTGAGGAGAGGATTTATTGCCAAAGTTTCAATGCGTAAATACCTAGACTGAATTATTCCCTCTTTATGCCTCACCAGCCTGACCTTACCGTGTGTTGTGTGTGTGTGTGTGTGTGTGTGTGTGTGTGTTGGTATTCTTTGGTGCTTTATCGTCATAGTTTCTCGAGAAATATCAGTTTATAATACGAATAGTTTTGGAGTTGCTTTTCTATCAACGCTACGAGAACACGACGGCAAGGCTACTGTGTGCGGCTTCCTTCTCAGAGTCCCAAGACACATCGGCTTAAGACTCGGGCAGACCCGACCCTCCATTCCTTTGTAATATTTAGCTACACCGATAGTATGATCTTAATAATAACTTTACTAACGACCCTTAAACTCCACTAATAGCTGTTCGGTAACTTTCATCATTACTGAAAAAGCTCCCTCCTTCCTCCACACCCACCCACCCACTCATCTTCCACTTCCTCCCCTTTTTCCACCCCGCCCATCAATCAACACTTCATCTCAAGATTACTCCGGGTCCGTGAATCAATGAAGGCAAATGAAGCCTCATTATTAAACACTATTTATAAATAACAGGGAAAGCTATATAAATTAAAAGACTCAGCTTAGTCCCAAAGTCCTGAATCCTTAAAATTGATGAAACAATCACAGAAGATTGAGCACCATTGAAACTTTGTCTCCACCATCAATACATATGAAAAGCTGCTTGGCACTGCACAGCGGGAACGAGGAGGAGGAGGAGGAGGAGGGAAGGACTCTGAAAGTATTATAAGGACGGAGGAGGAGGACACGTGTGGGGTTTGTGATGTAGTTCAGTAAAGACAATAGGAATGGAAACTAATGGAGGCATGAGAGAACTGGTATGTGGAACTATTTACTGAGTTGTGCTGAAAAGCTGAGAAGGATGGAAGACAGGACACATAAAATGACTACGAGAAAGAGAAACAATGAAATGGATGAACGAGTGAAAGGCAAACATTATAAGAGGTAAACAATGGCGCAGTGTGACAAGGGACGGGGTGAAGTTGGAAGGGGTCTGCATTGTCACCTCTCTGCGGGGTGAGATATAATAGGAAAACATTACGTGTTGGAAATAGAGGTGGAAATTAAACAGAAGTTAAATGTAGCTCAGGTTGGGGAGAACATGATTATGATGCCCGCCACCCTCACGCAGGGTTGAAAATAAAGTGCCCCCCGTGTACCAAAAGAGGAAAAAGCGTCTCACCTGAAGAAAAAAAAAAAGGAACAAGGGTCTCGCAAAAAAGAAAGAAAAAGAAGTGACGTCTTTAAAACGAACTAATTTAGTTGAAGAAAAAAAATCGCAAATAAATAAAAAACAGTGCCGGAAAGATTAGGCGAACAAAAAGTGGGGAAGTAAAGAAAGAAATGGAGTAGGTGAAGGGAAAATATGCAGAGGAGAAAAAATACTTCCTTAATTTATTCTTTATATCCTTTTCAATAGAAGTGATTAATAGTTGTTGATGAAAGGAAGGGTTGAAAGAAAAGGATTAAAAGAAAGGGTTAGAGGGATGGGAGAGAGGGGAGGAAAGGGGTGGACGAATGCTGACTTTGATGAAGGAAGAGGGGGAAAGTGAGGGAGAGAGAGATATGACGTATCGAAAGGGGAGAGAAGAGAAAAAGGATGGGAAGAGATAAGTAAGAAAAAAAGCAGTCCAACAGAAAAGAAATGAAAATACGAAAAGCTCCCTCTCTCTATATTCCTCTCACGTCCCTTCCCTGCCTCCAACACCTATCCAGAAAGTTCAAATTCACCTCATAAATTGAAATGCGGAAACTCTTAAACTGAATTTCAACTTGAGGTAGAGGAGAAGGAGGAGGAGGAGGAGGAATACAAAGGAATACAAAGGAAACACAAACAGCAACAGACCGATAGGTCCTTACAAGACTGTTTGCTTTAACTACACTACACTAACTAGATAATAAGAGAGAAAGGATAGGAAGTAGAAGGCTCCTCCCCACCCACCCATCCCTCCAGCCGAAGCTGGCCGGAAAAGAAGTGATACCATGCAATAGAGAAAAACTGCATGGAATTTGTGAGGAAAGATGAAAGCTGTAATCTATGGCTAACTACTACTAGTTTGTGGGGGTAGGTTTAGTGCTTGATAGATAGGTCATGTTATGTGTGTTTTGTAATGGTGTGAACACAGTGTGGAGGTTCAAGGGTGGTGCGGCAGCCTTGCCTGGCGCTTTCTTGGGAGGCAGCAGTCAATCAGGCCCCAGCCCCGTTCAATCCACTGCGGTTTTGTGTACTTTTATGTAGGACCGCCGTACACTTCAATGCCTCCTGCAGCAGTGACCCCTGGTACCTTAAATCCCGATGGTGGTCACTAACTGTCAGGACCCTAACTGAACCACAGCCCGTCACAGGTCGAGAGTAGTAGTGGTAACCGTTAACTCGGGGCTATCTGTGTGTGTTATGAGGTCTAATGTAGTGTTGGTGTAGGCTCAGTGTGGAAGTTCAGGGGTGTTGCGGCAGCCTTGCCTGGCGCTTTCTTGGGAGGCAGCAGTCAATCAGGCCCCAGCTCTGTTTCAATCCACTGCGGTAGTGCACTTTCCAAGTAGGACGCCGTGCACTTCAATGCCCCCTGCAGCAGTGACCCCTGGTAATATAAATCCCGATGGTGGTCACTAACTGACAGGGCCCTTACTGAACCACAGCCCGTCACAGGTCAAAAGTTGTAGTAGTGACCGTTTACTCGGGGCTGTCTGAGACGTGTGGGAGGGGTTGTGTAGACGCGACTCTCAATCATTTTACGCAATGAGAGTAAGTTTCAGAGGCCCGCGAGATAAATTTATTATTCCGAGATAAACAGTGACAACCGGGGATTTGATATGAAATATTTATCGAGGCGATTTTTAAATGATTCTATTGTATTTGAGTTTACTACTACGTCTGACGGCAGCCCATTCCATACGTTTACAACACGGTTTGTGAAGAAGTACTTTGCTTCGTTCGTTACAAACCGTTTCCTGCTTATTTTAAATCCGTTGTTTCTAGTTGAGCTTGACCGGTCTAGCGTGAAAAGATTTTCTGGGACTACGTTCGTAATTCCATTGAAGATTTTAAAGACTTCGATGAGGTCACCTCTTATCCTTCGTTTTGTTAGTGGGA
Organism: Chionoecetes opilio; assembly: GCA_016584305.1. Taxonomy (NCBI): domain Eukaryota; kingdom Metazoa; phylum Arthropoda; class Malacostraca; order Decapoda; family Majidae; genus Chionoecetes; species Chionoecetes opilio. Next base: position 305,840 of record JACEEZ010003493.1, on the reverse strand, counting down.
ATAAGTTAAGTTCTTTGAGCCGATTTTCGTACGATTTATTTCGCAATCTAGGTATCATTTTGGTTACTCTGCGCTGTATTTTTTCTAGTTTATCTATGGCCTTTTTAAAATAAGGTGACCAGAACTGCACACAATATTCTTGATGGGGGCGAGCAAGCAAGTTAAAAAGAGTGAGTATAACTTTTTCAGATTTGAAACTGAAAGTTCGTCCAATAAAGCCAACCAATTTATTTGCAGTTTTTACTACCTCTATAATTTGGTTATTCAGTTTTAGATCTTTCGAGATTATAACGCCTAAATCTTTTTCTTTATCAACACTTGTTAGTTGGAAATCGTTCATCACGTAACTTTTATGAGGGTTGTTATTACCGATATGTAGTACATGAGGAGGAGGAGGAGGAGGAGGAGGAGGAGGAGGAGGAGGAGGAGGAGGAGGAGGAGGAGGAGAAGGAAGAGGAGGATATGGTGAATACAAGAAGAACAATAAGAAAAAAAATGAAGGAAGATAATATGAACAGGAAGAGGATGGAAGAAGAAATATAGAAAAGTTTATAAAATAAATGAAAGGAGAGAGAGCTATAAGGACTAATACGAAAGCGCGAATTACTCGTTAATAGAACATGAGAGAGAGAAAGAAAAGCTGTCGAGAATATAAATCTTAAAAGTAATGAAACAATAAAAAGAGAGGATAAATAGAGGGAAAGAAATAGTAAGATGACAAAAAAGTTGCCAAATAACATGAGGCGAAAAAATAGATCTTTGCCCCATCACTTTTCAGCACTTGTATGAAATGGGTATTTGGCAAAGTTGTAGATCAAAGTGATTGTGGAGCATCCCTCGACAACACCTAGATCTTTGATCTTGTTTTTGCCGATGATGCAGTAATCTTTGGTGAGTCGCTGGAGGTGCTGGTGATGGCTCTCGAGGCGCTGCACGAGGAGGCAAAGCATTTGGGACTTGAGGTCTCCTGGCTCAAGACCAAGGTCCAGGTCCTTGGAGGCTTACTAGATGAAAGAGCACAGTCTGTTCATGCGTGCGGCGAGGACATTGAGATCTTGGAAAGTTTCACATACCTTGGTAGTGCAGTCGATAATAACGGTGGGTCAAGGCCACAAGTCTTACGGCGTATTGGCATAGCCCACGGTGTTATGGACTCGCTCAACATGAGTATTTGGCGTTGTCGGTACCTGTGCAGGAGGACAAAGATCCGGATCTTCAAGTCGCTTGTGATCCCTGTCATACTGTATGGTTGTGAGACATGGACACTAAATAGCGACATGAAGAGGCAAATCGATGCCTTTGGTAATAAGTGTCTTCGAAGATTCATGGGATATCGCTGGGATGATTAAGTGTCAAATCAGCGATTGCTCCGTGAGACTGAATCGAGGCCTATTACCTGCATAGTCCGTCAGGGCCAATTGCGGCTATATGGGCATGTGGCACGCTATCCTGAAACCGATCCTTCTCATCGGGTTGTATCTGTAAGAGACAATCCGGTGTGGAGGAGTACAAGGAGGTTACCTACAAGGCTCGTGGCTAGGTCAAGTTGATGTTTCTTGTCGAGAGTTGCTTGGTATGGGAAAGGAGCTTGGACGGGGACTCGCCCGTGTTGACCCCCGTGAGTGGCGTCGTGGGCCAGGCGACGCGCCCTCCGGCGTATGCCCCCAATGATTGACTAATTGATATAATAGAAAGTGAGATTGAAAGGTCATTAGAACCAGAAAGTTCACATCATAAAATTAGATTCACACACACGCACACGCACACGCACACACACACCACTGAAATTTCAGTATAAAAATCCCTGAGTCCAAGAGGAATCCAAAGTCTTTCGTGGTGTTAGAAGTTGGCAAAGTTTCTCCGCAAAAGTAAGCCAATGGGAATGAACTCTTTTTTCTGGTAAAAGGAAAGGGGGAAAAAGTTAAAAAAGACGACAGACAGACAGACAGACCAAAGAGAGCGAGAGAGCGAGAGAGAGAGAAGCGAAGCGAGAGAGAGAGAGAGAGGGAGGAGAGAGGAGAGAAAAGAGAGAAAAGTAAAGTAAAAAAGGTAAAAACACAGATGAAACATTGGGTAAGAAAATTTTTTGAAATAAAAAAGCAAAACTAATGAAAAAGAAAACAGGTAAAAAGCTGGAAAGGATAATCAAAGCAAAATGAAAAAAATATAACCCTTTTTGTCATCCCGATCAAGATTAGTTCAAGAGGACGGGGAAAGATGAAGAAGATGCGAGGGGGAATGAATCATGTAAATGGGGAAAGACGAGGTAAAGAGGAGGGCAAAAGGTAAGGCAGGGCTTCAGAGGAGGGCCGGAAAGGTTATGGTATTTAGAGAAGAGAGGAGAGCCCAGGCTGGGGGGAAAGAAGAGAGGGGGGGGGACTGAGGGAAGATATGAGGGAAAGGTAAAAAGGTTTGAGATTTATAAATTTTTAATGGAGATGCGAGGGAAAGTGAAAGATAGTTGAGGGTAGTGGGGAAATAAAAAATGGGGTAAGGAAGTTTAAAAAAAGTAAAAGAAGATATGGTAAAAGAAGCTTGGGAAAGATTGAGGATAGAAGGGGATTTGGGATGCAAAAAAACAGGGGGCAACAAAAAAAAAACAAAAGAAATAGCAACAGCAACAGCGGAAACAGAAAATACGCAGCAGCAGCAACAGCAAAACAACAGTGGCAACGAAATACACAGCAGCAGAAACTGCAACAACAAAGCGGCAACAGAAAAAAAACATGCAGCAACGCAAAAAAACACCCCGGCAACAGAAAATACAACAGCAGCAGCAACAGCGCAGCGGAAACAACGCCGCAAGAAAATACAGCAGCAGCAACAGCAACACACAACAACAACACGGCAACATAAAAACAGCAGCAGTAGAAACGAAACCGGAAACAGAAAACAGGGGCAACATAAAAAACAGCAGCAACAAAGTAGCAGAACAGACACAGCTCCTATTTTTGATTGAAAAGAAAACTCAAAAAGAAACAGAAACGTGGGGGTTTAAAAAAACGTTTTCCTTCAGTTCACAAAACAAAGAAAATGACGTCGCGCTTGAAAACTCTAAGCTTGACATTTTTTTTGGCGTAAATCCTAGGTCTATAATGCTTTAAAGGTTTTATCAAAAAATAAAGGGAGCTGCCCCCGGGTGAAAGCCGACGTTTTTTAGTTTTTTACGGGTGGCACAAACTCTTTCTCTTTCCTTTTTACATCCTGGCAGTGTAAAGGGTTTGTACGGGGGTCACACACGCTCTGACTACCCCTTGACCCATTGACCTGCCCCCATCCCCAAAGTTTTCCCTTTTGGATGGTGGGAAATATGGTTATCAGGATATTTGTCATCCTATGACAACAAATTTTAACCAATAAAAATTTTTCACTTGAAGTCAAAAAAAGTGTGGACCCCCTAAAACCCTTTACACGACCAGGATTAACAGGGAAAGAAAAAGTTTATGTGCCACCTGATGATCAAAATAAAAAAACGTACGGCTTTCCACCCGGGTCAACACCTTCATTTACTCGAATAAACCCTTGAAAGCTTAGGGGAGAGTTTTTTCCCCATTAAAGACGCCCCAGCGATGGTCCCCCTTTTGTCGCCTCGCTCGCTACACCAGAGGTCATTTCACCCTCCCAAAACAACGTGAAGGGGGGAACTTAACGGAATATCTTCTCAGAGTAAAAATCACAATTTACAATAAAAAAGGGGGAATTTACGGGGAAAAAAATAAAAAAATACACATAAAAAACTTTACAAAAATTTACAGAAAAAAGCTGAAACTGCTTACAGAGAACTGCCAAATACCCTGGAAAAAACTAACTTCCAAATAAAAGCCCAAAAATTTACATAAAAAAATTCATAAAACAATACTATAAATTTGAGTGATTACAAATCTCCGTTGATGAGTATCAATATAAGATAAACAACGAAAACCCCAAAAACCGATCAGCGTATAAATCAATCCACCCTTAACAAGCTAAAAATACTGTTACAATAATAAAAACAAAAACATGAAGAATAACACTACCAGGTGATGGCGGCGACAGGTTGGTCCTTGGGGGTACCCCCGAAACCCCTTAAACGAAGGGGTCCAGCGAAGAGATGGGTGGATGAGGTGACATAAGGGTTTTTTCCAGTGATAAAGAAATGGGAATACCAGACGGAAGAGGAAACGAAAATGGACAGTATGTATGCTGAGACGGGAGGAAAAATTACAGGAAAATAAAAAAAAAAATAAATAATTTTCGGGCAGGGGTGTTAACCCCCGTCCAAAATCTCAGTAGAGAGGAAAGTGTTCTGGGAAAAAATTGTCCGCGCTTCAACGAACGCCGTGGTTTTCGCCTGGGCCGTTTTATAGTCATTCGAAAGTTCCGCGGCTCCCGATGGAAAAAAAACGTAGTTTATTCGATTTCAATTCCAATATTCGAAAATGATCGTCAAAGTTTAGTACTGAAAAGGGACCCATCTGGGTTTTTGTGCACGCTTAGTTTTGTCCGAAACGTCGGCTTCAAAATTTTACATGGAAAGGAGAAAAAATGAGAAAAGCTTCAGGGTAGCCCCGAAGACTGAACAAGGGGAAAAGACTCTTGCGGGGGGTTTTTAATCAAAAGTGCAAGAAGAAGGGAAAAAATGGCTATGTGGAATGGGAAAAATTGCGAAAGAATAGAAACAAGGTGGCAAAGATGCCCTTTTTACATGAGAAAGATTTTAAAGGGAAAAAAAAACTAGGTGTCACTCAACATTTTCCTTTGCCGACTGATACCATGGGTAGGACAAATGTTGAGTGACACCCATTTTTTTCCTTTTTAAATCTTTTTCATGTCCAAAAATTTTGCCACCTTGTTTTTATTTTTTACAATCTTTCCCCCCCACACTAGCCTTGTTTCCCTTCTTCTTGACATTCTTGATTACAAAAAAAACACCCCCAAGAGTATCTTCCCTTTTCATGTCTTCAAGCTACCCTGAAGCATTTTCTACTTGTAATAATTTTAAAAAATATAAAAAAAAATTACTTCCTACAGTTTTGTTTTTCTATAATACTCTTTTGTAAATAGACATTTTAAATTTCAATAGTAATTGCAGCCTGAAGTATAAAAAGTGTAAGTGTAAGTAGGAGAAGAAGTTAGACCGCCGCTATAGTGTAAAATGTCCCAGTGGACCGCACGCTATAGTGCAAACAAATGTCCTCGGTAGACCACACGCATAGTAGCAGAAGATCAGTATACAGTAAAGGAAAAGGACCAATGCACAGAAAGGTAAAACCATGCATGGAGTAAGAGAGTGAAGGAGGAGGGGAAAAATAGTGTAGGATGAATGGAAAAGGGGAGGAAAACACTGCACGTCCACCCCGCTAGGGATCGCCCAGAAACAGGGTTTAACCCCGGGAACACACCTGAGGGGAGAGGGGAAAAAAGGTGAGGCTCATTTAAAACTGGAGATATAGGTAAGACAAAGGGGGGGAAGGCTCGACACGGGGACAGTGTTCAGGTCACCGTGGGGGGGGTCATACGCTTGTGGTGGGTTGGTGAGGGGGAAGAGTTAGAATTGAGAAAAGGAAGGGGAAAAATCAGATAGAAAAAGGATGGACAAGGGCAGAGGCGAAAGGGGGGGTAAAAGAGGGGAAGATGAAAAACGGAGACACACCCTCCAAAAAAAACAAGGGAAGTTTTTTTTTTCTCTCTTTTCCTCTCTCTCTCTCTCTTCTCTCTCTTCTCTCTCTCTCTCTCTCTCTTTTCTCTCTCTCTCTCTCTCCACCTCTCTCTTTAATCCATTACTATTCGAGGTAAATTTGTGGGGGCAATTTCTAGCACCCGTCGGTCTCTGCTACTCCAGACTCTATACCAAACCCTCCACAATATAATTTTACTTTCTTTCATTCGTACCCAAAAAATTCACTTTAAAATGCAAGATAGCACGCAAAGACACAAGACAAATGTAACAGGCATACGCACATAAGTGATACATTATATACTATATAATAGTTTCCCCATACCATATTGTCCCTATTACCTTGCCTATCACCCCTCTTATCACCTCTTCCCATTTACTAAGATTTTTCGTCTTCCTACTATACATCTTTCTCGAATCTTTATCGCACCATCTGGTAAACTCCTCTAGCTTCCCTTCACCTTCCCCTACATCTTCTCTCCCGTCGTGCAAACTCTCTCATCTACCTCTCAGCACCTCTTCTCCCCTCAGTCCTTATACCTCTCCAACACCACTTAAAATCTCTTGTTATCCTCTCAAAACAATTCTCACTTCAAATACCTCCTTCACCTACCTCTTCCAACTATAAATGCTCTTACATGTCCTCCTCCTCCTCCTCTTCTTCCTCCTCCTCTCTTCCTTTCCCTCCCCCTCAAAGTGACCGCAGATAATTCTTCTATAATAATATAAGCGAAAGTGTGTCTGTCTGTCTGTCTGTCTGTGTGGTATAGGTTCCGCCCCCCGTGGCGCAAACGTGGTAGAGCCCGTGGTAGAGCCCGCAGCTCTACCAACCGAGCCAACCTGACGGGTCTCTAGAGAGAGAGAGAGAGAGAGAGAGAGAGAGAGAGAGAGAGAGAGAGAGAGAGAGAGAGAGAGAGAGAGAGAGAGAGAGAATAAAAATGTGCAGGTACAAAATTAATGATTTAAAAGAGAAATATACGAGAAAATAAAGGAGGACTACATGATTAATTTCAAGTTTCTTTAATTTCAATATTGCCGCAAAGCCGCCCTCCGGGCGGACTTTTTGGCTAGCTCCTGCGGAGGGCTATTGGTGCACCTGTGTTTGGTGGGCCTTCGGCCCACCAAACATGGACTCTCCAGATAGCCCCTTCTAACTTTCCTGAAATCATGGATGTTGAAATGTATGTATTCCCCCCACCCATTCACTCACCCATTACCCATCACCCCCCACCCATTCACTCACCCATTACCCATCACCCCCCACCCATTCACTCACCCATTACCCCCCTCCCATTCACTCACCCATTCATTACCCATTCACTCACCCATTACCCATCACCACACACCCATTCACTCACCCATTACCCATCACCCCCCACCCATTCACTCACCCATTAACCATCACCCCCCACCCATGCACTCACCCATTACCCATCACCACACACCCATTACCCATCACCCCTACCCATTCACTCACCATTACCCATCACCCCCCACCCATTCACTCACCCATTACCCATCACCACACACCCATTAGCCATCACCCCCCACCCATTCACTCACCCATTACCCATCACCACACACCCATTCACTCACCCATTACCCATCACCCCCCACCCATTCACTCACCCATTACCCATCACCCCCCACCCATTCACTCACCAGAGAAGCAGGAACACAGACATGGTGATGAACATGCTTGCTGTCTCACCTAATACATGCAGTAGCTCTCTCTCTCTCTCTCTCTCCTCTCTCTCTCTGCAAGACAGTCTTTACATCATCGTTACACCACCACCACCACCACCGACAAACACTTCACAATATTTCAACCCCAGGATATTTTTGCAAACTTCTGTGCGCACGAAAAGGCCAACAGCTTGTTAGGCCTCATTCACACTTGCGGGCGAGGCCCGCGTCCGCGCTTAAGCGCAGACACACCCGCTTCCGCGTTTCTTTTCAGACGGCACGGGTGTAAACCACCCGCACCCGCGCGCCGCACCAGTTTGTGTTGTGCACGCATTGATTATGGACCATGATCGCCTTCGTCTCCTTTACCTATTACATTTACACAAGAAGAGGAGACATATGCGTAAATTATGGATTCATCCCTTGATTGTAGAAATGATTTCTTCACGTGATTTGTCCCACAGAGCTGGTCTCTCCTGCACAAGTGATATTAACTGCTGTGTCAATATCAGCATCCATATTAAGTACAAAGGGACAGTCACGCACAACCAGTCGCGTTGAAATCCAATCGGCTACTGAATGAGTTTCCTCTGGAGAAATGCGCGTGTCGCGGGGCTGCCCGCGACGTATGAAGACACGCATTAAGCACTGTACCCTATCATCAATGTGCGGAGGCGGGCCCGCGGGCGACCCAAGGGGCGCCCCCGCTGCATTTCACCCGCGCACGGGCGTTGCCCGCAGCCGGGCGACGCCCGTGCCGTGTGAAAGGTTACATTGAAAACATCAGTAATTAGCTTAAGCGGGTCCGCGCTTAAGCGCGGACGCGGGCAACGCCCGCGCCGTGTGAAAGAGGCCTTACTTTAACTTCTTTTTTTTTACTCTCTCTCTCTCTCTCTCTCTCTCTCTTTTTCTTTTCTCTCTAGGCAAGGCATTCGTTCTTCCTCGTTCCTACGTTCTGCTTCTAGCTTGATTGACAAGATGAAGGACAACAATACCTCCTCCTCCTCCTCCTCCCCCTCCTCATGTTCCCCTTCTGTAGCTCTTCCCTGACAAGCATTTACACTTCAAGGGTGACGCAGGGTGATGGGAGAGGTACCATATTCCGGTTTTGCTTTCTAAGACTCAGGAGCAAGAGGAGGAGGAGGAGGAGGAGTACGACGATGACGAATAAGAGCCAGCGCTGAATTAGGTAGGAAATCAGAAGCAGCAGCAGCAGGAAGAAGTAAAATGTGAGGTGGTTCGGATAAGCAGTGATATGGACTGAAAATGGGGCTGGGTAGCCTTATCAAAACTTCTATATAATATGAAGGAAACCCATGAATGTTCCGTGTATAACCAGCCGGCTGAAGGAAGGTACTGCTGAAGACAGACAAGGGCGCAGTGGGTGTGGGTACCTGCCATGCCCCTTGCCAAGCGTGTTCCGTTTTTATCACTATCAAAGTCACCCAAACCTAAGAGACTGTGACACAGTATGATAGACAAGACTACAACTCACACTTCTATTCCATAACAATCATTAAAACTGTAGTCCATACTATTTGTATTGCTTAATAGCACGCTAGGCAATTTAGTCGTAATGAAATTTCAGTCTCACTTCGCGTTCGCACGACCAATTCTTTTGTTATTTCATTAAGTACCTCAGTCATCCTTGACACAAGATCAAATTTACGTTAGTCATCAATGGACTCCATTAAACGCTGGAACAATTGCATTCGCCAAAATAATTTGCGCGAAGTCTAGTAGTTTGGTCACCTCCGCAGGGCGGAGACGGACAGGCGGCGGGAGGGCTGCCAACCCTCCTCCCGCCTGCCTGCCGCCCGCCCTCCGCCCTCCGGGAACCCCCTAGTACTCAGGCTGTTGTTGCTACCGGCACTTCTCTAAAGGAGTTAGATAATCTTGACATTGTTTATGTGTGTTATACGTTCATTTGTAGTGTAATGTTAATAACAGACTTAATGTTCTTCCTTACAAGGGCGAGTATGTTATGGTGATAGGGAAAACAGCTGTAACATATTAAATATTGTTCTTAATCTAATATTTCAAAACTATTAACATGTTTGGGGGTTAAAGATTCTACCAATAAATAAAGAAACATGAATCTCATAACTACATCATAATTCACTCCGCATTTGACTCTACATATAAATATTGTATGTAATATTCCTTGGTCTGCATTGAAAGAAATAACAAGGAATGTGAAGAGTTCGAAAACGGACGGCGGAATAAGATGGGTTTATTTTACAAGGCCCAGGAACTGCCTTGCATCGGGTAGCTGGACGGGGATGTTGAAGCCAGGCGCCACCCCGCTACGTGCACAGTGAGACCCTGAGCCACGCGCACGCACTGGAGGCACAACACTGAACTTGTTACTCTCTATTCTGAGGCAACGACTAAAGGGCTCGTCTGTTGGAAACGAGGGATAATAAAATGTAATATAATACTTGTGCTGAAAACTAGATTACGTTACAGTGGAAATAATAATACAAAATAGTGTGTTACCTGTCGGAATTTGAATATCGCCCGAGGAAACGCACGAAGAGTTAGCGTTCGAGGTGACAAGTATGCACCATAACTGGCCTTATCACAATCACCTGAAACAGTCCGCCTCATGAGCCTCATTATCTCTCTTCATTTCGCCCCTCCCCTTGAACCTGTAATCTCAAGGACAGTGCACATATCACTTATGTTATTTGAAGAGTTTTGTGGCAGTGTTGATGTAAGAATACAACTGATGCGCAACCCTTACCACGGGAACAAGTCACTCCGGCCCCTAGTCACTCCGGCCCCGGTCACTCCGGTCCCTAGTTTCTCCGGCCCCAGTCACTCCGGCCTCTCAGAGGTTCAACCCTAGTCACTGCGGCCTCCCAGAGCTGAGTGTACGTGTTTGCGTGTTCGAGCCCATGAAGTGTGTACATTTTTAATGTTAATCTAGATATTAAAAAAAAACGTATGCTTGAGCTTGATGCTTATGCGTATGCTAAAAAAAAAATTGATAAAAATATAATAACCATAAAATAAAATATAATAATTATATATAATTAAAAAATAATAATAGAAAGTCTTGTGCAGCGTTGTTTTATGCTTTGTATCTGCAAGTATAGACGGTTTACAACTTCGCTACGCGGTTTTTTTTCGGGCCACGACGACAGCGGTACGACACTCAGTAAATAAACACTAGATGGCGACTTGACTGTTAGTAGCCACTTTGTAGATATTTTTGTAATTTGTTCATTTATAGCCATAATATGACACAGATGAAGACACAAAATGAACAGACTCTCCAGATAGCCCCTTCTAACTTTCCTGAAATCATGGATGTAGAAATGTAAGTATGAACGCCACCACACGTCTGTACATCGAAAAAAACGTTGTCCTGGCAACTTCAGTGTTATCTATGGTACGTAATAAATTAATGAAGTGAAAGCCTATTACTATGTTCCTTATAGCCAATCTAAAGTATTATTAGTGTTGGTGTGTGGCAGCATTGCAGAATAAGCAATATCACTTTCCAGTTTCCACCAACATAGCTTCATATTTTATTGGCGGTCGGAGTGACCAGGGTGGTAGGCCGGAGTGACCAGGGTGGTAGGCCGGAGTGACCAGGGTGGGGGCCGGAGTGACGGAGGGCCGGAGTGACTTGTAATCCTTACCACAACGTCCCCCCTGACCCCATTTGACGCCTTTCCAGTGTTTATTTGGTTACCTTAGTATATATCCCCAAGAAACCTGTCATCTGTGACTCTTATGTTATGCAACTCAGTATCTTAATTATGAAAATCTTTAGTTCATTTTCTAAATTGATGAATTGTAACGTTGTAAAAGTTATGGTTAACAATTTTCTAGTTCTAGTGCCTGACATTTTATATAACAATTGACAGTGCATCACAACAGCGCAACAGTTAATGGTATGTTATGCGAGTGTTTGGCGTTAGTTCATTTTCCCGTAAGTTCGAAAACAAGTCTGTAGAATTTATAGATGCCCGTAACCATGATAAAGAGACAGGACTTAGCAAATTATCTAAAGATTAACTTACAGTAAACTTCTTCTCTCTCTCTCTCTCTCTCTCTCTCTCTCTCTCTCTCTCTCTCTCTCTCCTGCAAAACAATTCCATAAATCTAATGAGTGAGAAATAATTTGTAGTTAATTACTTAATTCCATTTCCCTAATTACTTGGTAAATTAACGTAGTTTGTTCTCGCTGACTTGGAGTTAGAGGAGGACGGGACGGAGCAGAGGGAGAGGGGAGAGGAGTGAAGAAATAGGGAGCAGATATTATGGCGGAGAGTGCTGCTTTTATCAGTATTTAGCAGTCTTCTCGAGCTTCAGCAAGAGATCAAGCAGTCAAAAAAGACTATAACTGTACCTTTTAACCCTTACCATTAACAAAAGATCAGAGAGAAGTTGTAAACGTAAACGCCTGACGTAAAAGTATGTGAACGAGATGGGTTTGCAGGAAGAACGCGAAGGATTTTTCGACTGAGGTTTGAAGTGGTTAGTAAATGTTGCAGTGAAAAGGTATAGATGAAAAGAAAGGATGTCAGGGTGGGAAACATTAACGTGGAATATAGAAATGGGCGAGATAGGAGACATGATGTAATATGCGGGGAAACAAGGGCATAATAGGCTAGTTGACATTACTACTAGCCTCGCACGGGCCCCTTCCACCACAATGTAAGTAGTATTAAGCGTAGTATTAACACATCTACACCAAATGCATACTTATGGTCTGTAAAAATTACCAAAGAACACTAACATGCAGGTTATGTGCAAGTATATAAAAGAACTAGTCCATAAAATTATTACGACCACAGAAAATGGGCAGCCGTCACACATGGTTCCTCCGGTCGGCGTCCCCGCCTCCTTCCCTCTTTCCTTCCTCCACACACCTTTGATGAGATTAGGCCACTCCTGTTATTATACAACCATGACAGGCAACTATCACTCCCAATAAGCCTTGTGACTACGAATTAAGTAAAAATAATATCTCCGGTCTAATATCCTCAGCAAGTATCCCGACATCATCCATCTCTCCCTCAAACACTCCGCCACCCATGACGCCCACCTCATATTTCCTCACTTTTCTCCATAGCAAAAAAAGTGTATATGCAAATTAATAACTTTACATAGACTGTAACACATACCTTTGCACTTAAGCACGTTGACGGCACCCTATGTTGTTTGGAAATCACTAAAAAGTTCGGTAAAACACGCCACGCACTAATCGACTATCAACACTGGCTCTCGGCGGAGGAATGAGTGGCCGCCGCAGGGCAAGCAACCTTACCGCGTGCCTGCCCGCCAGGCGGTTGCCTGCTCCTGTATTTCCTGCTTCCTTTCCTTTTTCTCTCTCTCTGCAATTTCAGGATTATATGATTTATGTGTAATACAACAATATATTTGCCATGCATGCATACACATACATTATACTCATTTATGCATATAGCAGACAGCTCCTAATTGCTGCCCTGTCATCCTCAGATGTTGTACCTGCTGTTATATGTGACTAGCCGCAAAGCCGCCCTCCGGGCGGACTTTTTGGCTAGCTCCTGCGGAGGGCTATTGGGCCTTCGGCCCACCAAACACGGACTCTCCAGATAGCCCCTTCTAACTTTCCTGAAATCATGGATGTAGAAATGTATGTATTCCCCCCACCCATTCACTCACCCATTACCCATCACCCCCCACCCATTCACTCACCCATTACCCATCACCCCCCACCCATTCACTCACCCATTACCCATCACCACACACCCATTCACTCACCCATTACCCATCACCCCCCACCTATTCCCTCACCCATCACCCATCACCCCCAACCCATCACCCCCCACCCATTCACTCACCCATAACCCACACCCATTACCCATCACCCCACCCATTCACTCACCCATTACCCATCACCCTACATCAAGGTTTCCTCAATTCTCGCAACCCACTTTTTTTTCACAATTATCGCTAATAGGCTGCTAAAAAAAAAAAAAAAAAAAAAAGTGATCGGATCATCTCATAATTGGGCTTAAAACCTTCCCCTGGTCAACCCGGTTCCAAAAATGTGCCATATGAGGTGATTGCGCCACGGGGGGCGGAACCTATACCAGACACAGACACACACACACACACACACACACACACACAGACAGACAGACAGACAGACACACTTTCGCTTATATTTACCACTAGCCGCAAAGCCGCCCTCCGGGCGGACTCTTTGGCTAGCTCCTGCGGAGGGCTATTGGTGGTGGGCCTTTGGCCCACCACCTGTGTTTGGTGGGCCTTCGGCCCACCAAACACTGACTCTCCAGATAGCCCCTTCTAACTTTCCTGAAATCATGGATGTAGAAATGTATGTATTACCCCCCCCCATTCACTCACCCATTACCCATCACCCCCCACCCATTCACTCACCCATTACCCATCACCCCCCACCCATTCACTCACCCATTACCCATCACCACACACCCATTCACTCACCCATTACCCATCACCCCCCACCTATTCCCTCACCCATCACCCATCACCCCCAACCCATCACCCCCGACCCATTCACTCACCCATCACCCATCACCCCACCCATTCACTCACCCATTACCCATCACCCTACATCAAGGTTTCCTCAATTCTCGCAACCCACTTTTTTTTCACAATTATCGCTAATAGGCTGCTAAAAAAATAAAAAAAGTGATCGGATCATCTCCTAATTGGGCTTAAAACCTTCCCCTGGTCAACCCGGTTCCAAAAATGTGCCATATGAGGTGATTGCGCCACGGGGGCGGAACCTATACCAGACACAACACACACACACACACACACACACACACACACACACACACACACACACACACACACACACACACACATACACACACACACCCAGACAGACAGACAGACACACTTTCGCTTATATTTACCATTACCCATCACCCCCCATCTATTCCCTCACCCATCACCCATCACCCCCAACCCATCACCCCCACCCATTCACTCACCCATCACCCCACACCCATTACCCATCACCCCACCCATTCACTCACCCATTACCCATCACCCTACATCAAGGTCTCCTCAATTCTCGCAACCCACTTTTTTTCACAATTATCGCTAATAGGCTGCTAAAAAAAAAAAAGTGATCGGATCATCTCATAATTGGGCTTAAAACCTTCCCTGGTCAACCCGGTTCCAAAATGTGCCATATGAGGTGATTGCGCCAATGGGGGGGGAACCTATACCAGACACACACACACACACACACACACACACAGACAGACAGACAGACAGACACACTTTCGCTTATATTACCATTACCCATCACCCCCCACCTATTCCCTCACCCATCACCCATCACCCCCAACCCATCACCCCCCACCCATTCACTCACCCATCACCCCACACCCATTACCCATCACCCCACCCATTCACTCACCCGTTACCCATCACCCTACATCAAGGTTTCCTCAATTCTCGCAATCCACTTTTTTCTTCACAATTATCGCTAATAGGCTGCTAAAAAAAAAAAAAAAAAAAAAAGTGATCGAATCATCTCATAAGTGGGCTTATGACCTTCCCCTGGTCAACCCGGTTCCAAAAATGTGCCATATGAGGTGATTGCGCAACGGGGGGCGGAACCTATACCACACACACACACACACACAACAGACAGACGACAGACAGACAGACACAGCACACTTTCGCTTATATTATTATAGATTACCCATCACCCCCCACCTATTCCCTCACCCATCACCCATCACCCCCCACCCATACCCCACACCCATTCCCCATCACCCCACCCATTCACTCACCCATTACCCATCACCCTACATCAAGGTTCCTCAATTCTCGCAACCCCACTTTTTTTTCACAATTATCGCTAATAGGCTGCTAAAAAAAAAAAAAAGTGATCGAATCATCTCATAAGTGGCTTATGACCTTCCCTGGTCAACCCGGTTCCAAAAATGTGCCATATGAGGTGATTGCGCCACGGGGGGCGGAAACCTATATCCACACACACACACACACACACACGACAGACAACAGAACAGACAGACAGACAGACACACTTTCGCTTATAAATTATAGATAGATACCCATCACCCCCCACCTATTCCCTCACCCATCACCTCAACATCACCCCCCACCCATTCACTCACCCATCACCCCACACCCATACCCATCACCCCACCCATTCACTCACCCATTACCCATCACCCTACATCAAGGTTTCCTCATTCTCGCAACCCACTTTCTTTTTCACAATTATCGCTAATAGGCTGCTAAAAAAAAAAAAAAAAAAAAGTGATCGAATCATCTCATAAGTGGGCTTATAGACCTTCCCCTGGTCAACCCGTTCCAAAAATGTGCCATATGAGGTGATTGCGCCACGGGGGCGGAACCTATACCACCACACGCACACACACCACACACAGACAGACAGACAACAAGACAGAAGACACACTTTCGCTTATATTATTATAGATTACCCATCACCCCCCACCTATTCCCTCACCCATCACCCATCACCCCCCACCCATCACCCCACACCCATTACCCATCACCCACCCATTCACTCACCCATTACCCATCACCCTACATCAAGGTTTCCTCAATTCTCGCAACCCACTTTTTTTTTCACAATTATCGCTAATAGGCTGCTAAAAAAAAAAAAAAAAAAGTGATCGAATCATCTCATAAGTGGGCTTATGACCTTCCCCTGGTCAACCCGGTTCCAAAAATGTGCCATATGAGGTGATTGCGCCACGGGGGGCGGAACCTATACCACACACACACACACACACACAGACAGACAGACAGACAGACACACTTTCGCTTATATTATTATAGATTACCCATCACCACCCACCTATTCCCTCACCCATCACCCATCACCCCCCACCCATTCACTCACCCATCACCCCACACCCATTACCCATCACCCCACCCATTCACTCACCCATTACCCATCACCCTACATCAAGGTTTCCTCAATTCTCGCAACTCACTTTTTTTTTCACAATTATCGCTAATAGGCTGCTAAAAAAAAGAAAAAAAAAAGTGATCGAATCATCTCATAAAAGGGCGTAAAACCTTCCCCTGGTCAACCCAGTTCCAAAAATGTGCCATATGAGGTGTTTGCGCCACGGGGGGCGGAACCTATACCACACACACACACACACACACACAGACAGACACACTTTCGCTTATATTATTATAGATGTAGCACATAACCTTTGGCCATTTAATTAACAGCGTCAATAATTCCGTAAATTGCAATCGTACAAATAAGAAATCCTGAACCCAAACTGATTTCTGGTTTCAAGGAAATAATACACGTGTAACCTCTACATCTCTAGTTTTCACATATATGGCATCAAGGTAATCATCAGTGAAACAAAAAAAAATTGTTATGAATGTCATCTTATCGCCGAAAGAATAATTACTTATGTGTTTAACAGAGTATTTCAATGAGTGCTTTAGAAAATATATAACAATCGTGGATCTTGGCAGCCCTGGCTGACACTCGCACACAAGGTTAGGATGTATGCCTCGCAATTTTTGTTATAGTCATTATCAGTTCTACTCGCATTATAATTATCCTTATGTATTACTATAATTGTCATTATCATTGTTCTTTTATTCTACTTGTAGTAGTAGTAGCAGTAATGGTAGTAGTAGCAGTAGTAGTAAATGTAGTGGTGCATGAAACATGTGCAACAAAAAATATGTAGTACGTGAGAAAGAGAGAGGAGAGAGAGGGAGATTCCATTACCAAGACCCCATTACCTCGCTACGGGGGCCGTCTCCTCAAGTCCCAAGAAAAAGATAACAGCCAAATAGATTATTGAAATAGCTTTTACTCTCCTTCCCGATGGAGTCTACGGGACCACTTTTGCTGATTTCTACCACTATGTGCCATTATTATAATTAATATTAGTACTGCTACTACTACTGCTGTTATTTCTACTACTACCATAACTTTGATCAAATTAATTAATTATTTTTGTCGCCATGAAGGTAGGTTTAAAATTCAACTTTATATTCACAGAGAAAAAGTTCATAGCAGTAAATAAGCAAACTATATATTGCCTGCAGCCTAATACGACCATTTTTATGAGAGAAAAACACAGTTTTTGTTGGGGTGTGACGCTATTTATTTGCCCATTTTTATTATTTTCACAGTAATCAAGGCTTGAAGGATTATTTAATACTGAATCATGTCATTCATGGATTTGATCTCTTCTTCTGCTTTTGATATAAGTTGATCAAAAAAGTTGTGAAACGGAGGAGAGCCTTGTAAGCCTTAAGGCCATGTCACACGGACACTTTTTCCGGCATCTTTTGGTAGCAAAAGCGTATCAGGCATCATTTGACGCCTGATACCGGCATCTTTTGGTAGCAAACGCGGAGTCGCGCATGTTCGTTCTTTTGCCACCAGTACCGGCATCCTTGTTTACATTTTGGAGCCTGTGGTGCCAGATGCAGGATTATTTCCCTGTTTAAGGGAAGGTTTGGCTTCGAAAGGGGGAAAATAAAGGCAAAAAAAAGGAAAAAATACCATCTTGTTTATTTTATATATATATATATATATATATTAGATTTTTTTACGTATGATTTAGATATATAGTTAAGTTTTGAGTTGTTGATGAAAAGTTATGACGGAAAATGTTGATAAAAACTAAAATTTAATAGGCATTTAATAGGCTGCGTGTGTTTTTACTATAGAACCGGGAATAATATAATATGTGTGTTATTTTTACTTGATTTAAGAATTCAAGCAAGGTTTATTTATGGTTATCTCAAGGGAAATGTGAAGAGGGAAGGACATTTTATAGATGCCAGTAGAAGCAGAGTAGCTAAGATAGAAGAATAAGATCTTAGCTACTCTGGTAGGAAGATGCTCGTAGCCGAAACGCCGTGTGACAAGTCGCGCACCTTTTGCCACCAGTACGGACATCTTTTGGTAGCAGGATACCAAAAGATGCCGGAAAATATTCCTTGTGTGACATGGCCTTTACAGTCAGAGTACATTCTGCCTAATCAGTGATATTGCAGCCTAAGCCGTGATGGTAAAGTTTAGCATTCATATCATTTTTTTTATCTCGCTTACAAAAGTGTTTCATAATGTCCAACTTTGCCGTTCATTACTTCCCTCTGTACTGTATGTGTGGACATTGTACATTGTAACCTCACTAGAAGCATGTTTTTGTAATGCCTTCCCATCTTTATTTTGTCAAACCTATATTTCTCATTTCAATGTAACATTTCTTTCGAGTTTACAGCATATTAACCTAAGTCATGTTTATTTTGTCTATGATTTGAGGTTTGGTAATTACTTCATTCATAATATTTTTAATCGATTGTAGGTATTTCTAGTTCTCCTTGGTATTATTATCACTGCTATCATCATCATTATTACAATTTCATATTTTTCTTATTTAACACAAATGTCAATGATTTTACATACGTCCATTTCAAGGCGGTTTCCTCTTATCTGTTCGGGATGAGCGCCAGGAATTTTCCAGAACCATTCCACTCTCCACTCTCCACCTAGGCATTAGCACAGCAAAATCCATCAGCCTTTTAAATCAGAAGCACGACAGCTCTCTCTCTCTCTCTCTCTCTCTCTCTCTCATGCAGTTTCGTATTCTTATCTACTTTTTTTCGCGAGTACTTCATAACTTGGCAAGGAGTCGCTGGACAAACCATATAGGGAGTCTGAATAAGAGGGAAGGATGTAGAGGGTGGAGGACTGGCCCTCTCCTCCCCCTCCTCCTCCTCCTCCTCCACTTGCTCGTCACTTCGGTGTCGTGGAGACTCGTTGACGACCCGACACAAACGACATTCACGCCAGGATACCCACGTTAGGGGCTTACACAATGACTTTATTCATCATTCAGCCTTTGTTCGAAAAAAAATTATAATGATACCAATTTTTCCTCTTTCTCATTTATTATTTTTACCATGTTACCAAAATCAAAAATGAAAATATAAAGAAATAGTGATGCTAATAATGCTAATAATGATAATGATACAGATGACAATGACAATACTAATAAGATAAAGAAGTAGAAACAAAAATCATAATATAATAATGATAACAATGAAATACGTAATACGAATGCAATATTTCTTAAATGTGGCAAATGCTGTAAGGTGAAAATGTAATAATCAACATAATATGACAACATTGGAAGTCTACAGCACGCACGCACACACACACACACATACTGTAAACATCCAAAAGGACAAACTTGTACACCGAGGTTGAGCACAAAAACAACATGAAATTTATAGAGCTCACACACCAAATAGGACGTGCATGGATTTAAGAGGGAGAGAAAAAAAAAAAAAAGAGAGAGAGAGAGAGAGAGAGAGAGAGAGAGAGAGAGAGAGAGAGAGAGAGAGAGAGAGAGAGAGAGAGAGAGAGAGAGAGAGAGAACTTTCTTATATATTTATTCAGTAGTCTGAGGATACGACATAAAAATGAAATAGCATGTAAGTTACCGACAGTATTTTACATATATTGAAATTGGTCCTGAAACGAAATAAATGTTGGTACAAAAATAATAGGTAACTGTCCCATTTTTAAATTCCGTTGGATGCAGACCACCATTTTTGACGCGAAATCATTAGATGACAGAAAAAAACACCAACATTTTATCTTCCATTTTGAAGTTTAGTTGTAATCAATGTCAGGGGTGGCGAATACAGATCTTAAGGAGTCTTTAAATACTGCAATACTAAGGAAAATATCGAGACTATTGTAAAGGTGTTGTTCCGATTGATTATGAAGAGCGATCCACTGAAAAGGAAATATGAAAAGTGGTCGCAACACTGATTATACCATCGCTGAGGGAGGTAACGAGGTGGTGTATTGCGTAGCTCATTAGTCGTCCGCCCCTCCTCCAATAACCAAGAGAACCAGGATGGGATGGATGATGGACTAACACCCAGGTCAGCGAACACACATGAAGAACTAAACAATATTGTGCCACCATATTCTGTTTTTTTCGAAAAAAGTTGTATTGTCTTCCTTTCACTGTAAATTCATCTTTCTCTCTCTCTCTCTCTCTCTCTTTTACGCCCTTGTCGAGCATCCCTATAGCGTATAGAGTGCCATACAACCTCCCTCTCCCCTTTCAGACTCAGTCTTTTTTATTTTTTCCAAGATTCTGCCGATACACAAATGGAATCAAGCTTCGGAAAAGGTGGCGTGAACCAGCCGTCTTTTCTTCCCCCTGTTAAGAATACAACAGACTGTTACTGTCAAGGGCACTATACCATAACCACTTCTGCCATCACCATTACTATATATACCACTATTACACTATCCTCTTTCTACTAAAAGCCATATGTTACTGCTATACTACCATTTTCTTTCGCCTCTCTCCTTTTCCCTCGATAGTTCAATTCAGCGTAATGTATATCTACTTTTCATAACGTTCTTACCTTGTCGTGTTCCGCTCACTGCTCCTATATCTCCGACTCCATCTTGGCTCGTGGTGTCTTCTTTGCTTGATGGGGTTTTTTGTTCCATCTTCGTGGTGGAATTGCCTCCCGGCGCATCATTGCCACTATTTCCATGCTAGGATGAGGATAATTGATTGATTGATTTAATGATCCTTTCCTCGATCATATAGCCATGGTCTCAACTGGAGAGTCAGGAGGGGAGAACTGGGAGGCACAGGGTTTCTTAGTAGGAGGAGACGTAGAAAGTGGGGTGTGAGGAACTGAGGAGGAGGGAGAGGTAGTGGGAGGTCTTGGGTGGGGGGAAGGAGGAGGGCGTTTAGGTTGTCTGGTAAGAGTAGGCTGAGGGGAGTGTTGAGGAAGGGGTGTGGGAATCGAGGAAGGGGTAGAGGTCGGAGTATCTGGATTGAGGACTTCAAAGGGGTTATTTATGGAGAGAAAGGGGGCAGCAAGAGGAGCAAAAGAAGGGCGAGGAGTGGGAGGAGGAGGAACAGAGAAAGAAAGGGTAGGAGAGGTTGTAGTAGGAGAATCCGGAAAATTGGGATTGGAAATAAGCTGGGAGACGGGGGTAGGCGAAAAGCCTAGGCGGCGAGCTTCTTGGCGAGCTTCCCATAAAGTGAAGCCCTTCTTAAATTTGATGGATGCCACTTCAGATTCGAAGTGGTAGACAGGGCAACCCCTGTAGAATACATTATGGGAACTACCACAGTTCGCACAAGTGGGAGATGTAGCAGGACAGGTGGAACGAGCATGGCCAGGTTGAGCACAAAATGGACAGCAGGCAAGGGATCGGCAGTGCTTGGCAGGGTGGCCAAAAAGCCAGCAGGACTGACACTGGTGAGTTTAACAAAGCAGTGGAACCCGGCAACATAAATACTATCAGGGAGATCTTGCCTTTTGAAAGTGACTTTGGCAATGTTGGTAGGGGACTTACGGCGGTCCCGGGGTGGGATGGTGTAGCAGTAAACTGCAACGGCATCATAATCCTCTGCCAAAAAGTCGAGGAGGACAACCGCACACTCGGACCATTCGGTGTCATCGACTGGGCAAGAACACGGGGGGATGGAAACTGTTCCAGTGCAGGTGGTAAGAGTTATGTCGGGCGTGATGCAGAAGGAGTTGCCGTCGAGGTCTGTAAGGTTGAGCAGTGCATTCATTAGCATGGGCCTCGGTGTCAACAGTCAACAGGCGGGACCGGTCGGGGCGGGTACGGAATGCAACCTTGCCAACTTGCCGTTGGAGGCATGCCGTGAAACGTAGGGCGTTAGCAGAGTAAGGGGCGGTGTTAGGGACGATGAAGAAATTATCCCACTTTGCAGGACCAAAAAGAGTGTCGAAGGAGGGATGAGGGAGAGAAGTAGATGTGCGTGGGCGTGAGGAAGAGGTGACCGTGCGGACTGTAGTCCTCCCGGAGGTAGAAGGGTTGTAGGGTGCAAGAGTAGCTACACATGATGAGGAGGAGGACAAAGAAGGTCGGGGAGGAAGAAGGGTAGAGGAAGGATCTGGAGGGGTAGAGCAGGGAGGCAAGGATGGAGAAGGTATGGAATAGGTAGAGGGCACCAACGGACAACGTGCGGCTCACCACCACTATCCTGGGCCTCGCCCAAAGAATCACCGCGCAGGGGCGTCACGTGCGGCTCAACTGGGTGCCCAGCCACGTGGGGCTGCGGGGGAACGAGGCTGCTGATGAGGCGGCCCGCGCAGTCACCAGGTGGCCTACAGTCACCGCCGTCGTTCTGCCCAGCATGCAGCAGGGCAAGACGATGGCCAGACGTGCTGCCGCCAACAACACCGAGCAGCAACACCGGGAGATGGAGGCGTCATCGCGGCAGGCGGCCTGGTATGCCAAAGCCACCGCCTACCGCCCACTGCTTCCCGCCCGCCAGCTTTCCAGGGCAGACGAGGTCAAGCTACACCGACTCCGGCTTGGCTATCGCACCCTGGAGGAGCTGAGGGACGATTTTGAGAGTCGGCAGTGTGACCACTGTGGCCACCTCGCCCGACACCCACTAAGGCACTACCTGCTGTCCTGCCCAGCCACGGCTCAGCTGAGGCAGCAGATCGGCGGCCCATAGGACGACGAGGATAGGGCAGCGCTGGTGCTCCGGCGGTCACTAGAAGACCTGCCTCGGCTGTTGGTAGTGGTGCGCAGCGCCCCTCCCCCCCGCTGAGCGCACCACGTACTACACAGGGGAACATGGAGCGAGGTGACGAGCCTCGCTCACAGGAAGTCGCTCGTGACTCCAGCGGCGGGCTGCTGCCCGCTCATCTCTTATAAATGTATAGATGTAAGATTAGTATAAGTATGTAGTTTAACTTAAGGTATTATGTAAGGTTACAATAAGTTGTTGTTTTCTGTAAGAGATGTAAATATACTTAACTAAAAAAGGTAGAGGGTTTGTGGGCTGGAGTGTCGCCTGGTGCTGAGGATGGATTCTTTATCTGGCTAGGGGGCTCAGGAGCTTTAAATGACTCTGAGGTTGAGTTTGGGATACGGGCATATCAGTATTCCGGGCCGTAGTAAAAAAAGGAGCAGGGGTCGGTAAACCATGGGGATCAGTAGTGCCATTTGGTAGAGAGGCCGGCCCTAAAACCTCTATAAAAGTTAAATTATCATCATTGGCCATGGTGAGCCTGAAGTAAAGAGGGGGAAATAAACACAGCCCCTCATAACCCCCATGAGGGGTAAGGGCAATGGTTACAAGGGTATACCGTGCCCGTGGCACCCTGAGGCCGTTCATGACTGACCCGAAACCAGCCTCATATCCCATCAGCACGGCACTCACACCTTAGGAGGAAAAGGGGATAGGAGGAGGTACAAGAGTAGAGATAGAGGGAAGGAAGGGAAAAAGGAGGAAGACGGGTAAGGCCAGGCAAAATTCGTCAGACCGATGAAAGAGGCCCGAAGCTAAGTGAGCAACTAGGAGATCGTTCCCCGAGCGTCGGGCCCCAATCCCCGTGCCCGAAGCCCCCCCACGATGATAGCGGGCCTGGGAACGATGGGGTAGGATGATGATAAAAAGGTAACTTTTACGGCTCATGAAAATATTTATTACATACTTTCTACAAAAATAACGATTTATCTGATTAGCTTATGCATACAGCAGTACAAACTACAGTTCAGTCGACCAAAGAGGGATAGAGTGAGGCTGAGATGACTTAGAAACGCAATGAAAATCGAATGATTGTCTTCATACATGCTTTTATATATATATATATATATATATATATATATATATATATATATATATATATATATATATATATATATATATATATATATATATATATATATATATAAATATATGTATATATATTAAATTATTATGTATGTAAAGGTTTAGATTTTTAATGGGGTTTTAAGCACTTAGAGACTTCACTTACCTCTCAAAAATTAAATAACCTTAGGGTTGTTTGTTTGAGACTCACTATGAAGCTATCAGTCCAGGGCACAGGGTAACAATAAACACATGGTAAACACCTTAACTAGTATATTTACAACAATCTAACAACGATTGATAACTATCCCTAACTACGCCTACGATAACCTACTGTCTGGTATCTGGCTGGGGAATATATATAAGGGGTTATGCTTATCTCACGCTTTTCGACGACCTGGGGAAGTCCTGTAGCTGTGGTACTCTCATCACTACACACGTGGTCGACCTCCTGTCTAGCGACTCGCTCCTCGCTCCCAGCTCGCTCAGCGTCCCCAGCCTACGTCGTCGGGCTCGTCCAAGACCTCCTTCTCCTCACCGTATGACTCGCCCAGCATGCGACAGCATGGACAAGCTCCAGACAGGCGAGGGACTGGAAGGAGGTGAAGAAACGTCCTCGTGGCTGGAGCAGCTGTTGCCTTCGCGAGTTCCTGAAACAGAATGGGCCAAGCCAGGGCCAGAAGCCACAAAACACTTAAAGACCTTTTTTTGGTCGTTAGTCCAACGACGGAACCCACAGCGCGGAAAATTCGTCGATTTCGTCGTTAACGTGCACACTGGCCAACGACTGCTCAAGACCGGTATTAGCAGAGGTCGGAAGTCTCCAGACATGCTCATTATTGCTTGGTATGCTATGAAATATCTTTCTCATAGGTGAATGTAGACATATGATTGCATTTGGATGGATATTATTCATATATATGAGTAAAGAGATGAAATACAAGCAAGGGACTCATCTACGTCTGGCAGCGCGGCCTTCGGCAGCAGCAGCAGCAGCAGCATGAAGCCCGTGAGGTGGATATCAACACCAACTTCACGAAGGGAGATAGATGTCTTTGGTAATATTTAGTAGGGGAGCGAGAACCCCTTGAGGAATCCTATGATCCCTGGTGCTATCACAGGCGTGGGAGCTGACTGTCTTCTTCAAGAAGGCACAGGTGAGGCGGATAACTGCGGGTTTTTACTCAAAAGTTTTGAGTGGCGACGCCGCTGGAGCCGCCAGCTCCTCCGCCACTGTAGGTTTGGGCAGGATTAAACGTCTTATTACTCGTTATTATACAACTTAGTGATTATGGTGAGATGTTATATATACTTGTCATTATCTAAATCAATGTAGCACCGTGTGTCACCTTAAATAAGGGTGATTTAAAGATGTTATGATGAGGTGACTGATGGCGAGGCAGAGTGACGGAGAGGCCTTGCCGCGGGCCTCCCCATATCACAAATATTCACTATTTCAACCCACACACACATGCACCTTCTACCACCAAAACACTAGCAACACAGGCTCCTTACTTATACATCTTACTTTCTGATACATTAAAACTCCTTAAAACGCAAGCATTCCGAATAAAACGAGAATTAGTTTGAGATGACGGGGACAAGGCGGGGAGAGGCAGTCTGGCATGCCATTCTTCCCCGGAAATATGTCTCGCTGACTTGTGATTGGTCGAGAAGTTTTAAAAACTGTTTATCATTGGCTGGTGGCTGATGACGCGCTTGATGACGTCATTACTCGCCTTAGCCAGTCAGCGCCTTCCGACACGTTAACGACCGAAAAGGGAGGCTTTGTAGCTTTCGTCGTTAGGAAACGAAGTTCGGAGAGATCGTCGTTGCTGGCCCAACTACCTTTGTTGCTGGCTTCCTGCCCAGGTCGTCCTGGCTGCTCCAACATGGCGGCTGGTGGCGAGTTGCCACTTCGGCTCATCTTAAACATATTTTCTATACCATTTTTTCTGTCATGCATGCCTGATCAGTCACCATATGCAATTTACTTCGGGCGTTTCTGGTAACGTACCCGGCTACTCAATTGTTTAGGCAATTGAGCCTAAACACCTTCCCACAGACTGGAATACTTTCCCGCCACCAGAAAAAAACATTAACTGGCATCCGCCAGCGGGAACAAAAGCCTGGCGTTATGCGCAGCTATAGGGACTTCAATCTATGAAAAAGTTTAGCCATTACACTATCTATCTATCTACCTATCTATCTCTCTCTCTCTCTCTCTCTCTCTCTCTCTCTCTCTCTATATATATATATATATATATATATATATATATATATATGTATATATATATATATATATATATATATATATATATATATATATATATATATATATATATATATATATATATATATATATAAATATATATATATATATATATATATATATATATATATATATATATATTATATATATATATATATATTTCACAGTTTCATTGTGCTCCAAGCTCCCCCAGCCCCGGAATGTTATGAGCAGAACTTGACTTAACACGGGTATGGGTTGACACACGGGTTATGCACACACCATAATTCTATATACAATGACCACGCCACGCCCAACCCACGCTGGCACTGTGTAGTGGGCAACACTCCACCCCCCCTAATCACCGACATATTCCCCCCACACACCTGCCTCTAACCCTTGATCCTTCATCTTACAATTGAAGGTTCAGAACGTTTGTATGTATGTATGTATGTATGTGTAGTAAAAACTCGTATATGTATGCAATTGTAAATATTTATACCTTGCAAGCGGATTAGTGACAGTGTACATGATTATTTGTCTTTGGCATCAACTCTACGAACACACAGGTGAAGGCCGGGTGTCCTGCGTGACCTGCCGCTGCCTCGCCTCGCTGTCGATAAACACAGAAAATCAATCCATCTTGTCGACCAGATTGATTCCCAACACGACGGAGGCGCGAGATCGATGTGAAAGGCTTCCACCAGACCTTGTGTGCCTCCAATATACATAGCACACGTACTCCCCCCCCCCCCCCACACACAACAAAAATTCCTAATGACCTGATTTGTATTTGATTATAATTATTATTTTCAATTTGTCCTGGTTTGGCGCGTGGCTGCGGTACAAATATGACTCAGGGGAAACACGTTGCCTCTTGCCGCAAATCACACTTTTCAGCAGCCAGATAGTGAGGTAATCCCTAATCTTATCATTGACTCACTCGATTATTCCCTCATCCTAACTAGTCAGCCGGCCAGGAAGTTAGCCAGTCACCAAATCAGTCACTCGGACATTCGGGAAGATAGTCACTCAGCTAGTCTTTTTGCGGGGAAACTCAAATGTCATCGATTTTATCTATCTGTATTTTTTTTACACATATTTTCTGAATCCCTTTAAGGCTACGGAAATAAGAGGTTTATATTACGGTCATCACCTTTAGGTACTTAAGCACCGCTGATAAATTAATCTCTCCCAATGACCTCCGCCCCTGCAGCCTAATAGCCATTGACTCCTAAAAACGACGTACCTTTTCTCGAACATTGATACATTTGGTCAAAAATTCAGGCCAAATAAAGCAAACTCCTTTGAATCAAATTTCACTTAATCACAATTAAAATGATTAACAAAACCTTCCTTAAATACGTAAAATCTTCTTTTAAAATCACAAGTTTCCCCAGCATTATATAAATCGAAAAGCACATCCCCTTGAATTCTCTTGAAAACTAGTCCTTAAAATGTATCCACAACAATACTCTGCACTTGCAATGAATGAATCAAATATTACCACCAAACAACAGCGGCCACCAGCTATCGAGACCTTCCTCTAACACTCCCTTAACCAAGCATAGTCCCAGTAAGACTCCCAAAATCGTCATCTTCTCAACTCGCAACACTTAACTAGTCTCCACCACCTCTGATATTCCACCACAAAACCACTAATGATTAACCTCTTTCCTTTCCCCTCCGTTATCACGTCTACCACCGTTAACACTACTCCAACACGTCTTGCCAGCACACAACCTTCTTCACCGCCTCCACCAGTAACCGTGCGTCATGGTAACAAACGACCCCATTACCTTGCTAGGGGGAAATAAGACTATAATAAAAAAGGGGCAACACAGGTAAGAAACATGCCATTAAAATACCAGCAGTTCATTTCCCACCACCAAAAGTGATAGAGAGAGAGAGAGAGAGAGAGAGAGAGAGAGAGAGAGAGAGAGAGAGAGAGAGAGAGAGAGAGAGAGAGATAGTAGTGGTAACGGTGTGTTGGCCATAACTATAAATTATAACTTGGACTGCCAAAACAAACGGCTGTCATCGACCAGGCAACTCCTGAAGCGGTTGTGGCCCACTTAATCCCCTAATGTGGCTCCTGATTGTGGCGCGAAGACGGAAAAATCTTTCTTCACTGTTGCCTTTCTCAACTTTCTTTTACTCCTCCTCCTGTTACTCCTAATCCTAAAATTATTTACTCTCTCCTAATTATTTTACCATTTTCTCTCCATCTCCTTTATACATTCAAAGTATTTAGCTAGTAAAATTTCACGTATATTTTTTATATAAATGTTTTCTTATTTCAAATCATTACAGTCAATAATAGCAGTAAAAGTAGTATTAACAGTATTAGTAGTCGTAGCAGTAGCATAGGACCTGTGGTAGTCGTAGACGTAGTAGTAGCAGTGATAGTCGTAGTCGTAGTAGTAGCAGTGGTAGCAGTAGTAGTAACAGTCGCAGCGATAATAACATTGCTATTTGTTCAACACTTCCCCACGTCACTGGAGGAGGAGGATTAAAGAGAATTGTCAACGTTGGTAACCATTTCAGCCTCGGGTTCAGTAACACTTGGAACACAAATTATTCAGTTCTTCATGACATCATGACGCACGTAAAGATGGACGTGTCCCAGACTACTACCACGCTTTAAGAGTGTGACATTATACTACTACAGCCACTGTTTCATTAGTTATAGTAGTAACCGGAGTAGTAGTAGTAGCAGTGGTAATCATAGTGGTAGTAGTAGTCTAAGTAGTGATGATAGTAGTAACAGTGGTAGTAGTGGCAGCAGTAATAGCAGTAGTAGTTAAATTATTAGTATTAGAAGTGGTAGTAGTAGAAGCAGCAGAGGTGGTAATAATATAAGACGTGGTAGGAATGATAGAAACAATAACAGAGGAGTAGTAGGTAGTCAATAGTCACTAAATCACACGAATCAATGTATTAAAAGTAATTTCCTATTTCATGTCACAGCTGTCACGTATTGCGTCACGGTTGTCACCATCAGCGCGTCGCGTTCGTCACCCATCACGTCACGCAGCCTATTAAACTGCCTTTCTCTCTCCCCCTTCTCTCTCTCTCTCTCTCTCTCTCTCTCTCTCTCTCTCTCTCTCTCTCTCTCTCTCTCTCTCTCTCTCTCTCTTTATTCATTGGGTATAAGGGTCATCAGCACCGGGTCATTACTATCATAATCATCAGCATCAGCAACTTTATCCTTTCCCATGGTTAATGTTTCTGTCCCTTTCGATAAATCTGTGTTTTAATGGCAAAATGATGATTGCATTAATAATTTCACATCCGTATTGTTTACATTCCCAATCATGCAGCCGTTAATTGGTGATTTGTAGGGAAAAAACGCAAATATTTAGATAATGCTAATTTTGCACAGCAAAATGTAAGTAAAAATGCATAGACAGTTTGTGAATAATTTTCCTCTATCATATTTTTAAGTGTTTTGAATTATATGGGTTGAATTATTTCTTATTTGCATTTTTTATATTATGTATATTTTAGATTAATGTTCTTACTAATCCGCTTGCTTTTACCATTAATCGTAAACTTGCCTGTGTCTTGTTTCGTTTTGTGTTGTTCATGTAAGCTACACTATGTTGTGGATGTGTTTCAATGCGTGTTATGTAGTGTGAGGAGCTTAATGATGTGTGTTGTGATGATAATGCTGATGATGATAAGCGGTACTGTAGTGTTACTTATTATATTGTAGTGTTGTGTAGTGATGTAGGGTTGACATGACCTGTGTTGCACTGTGGCAGGAGAGGTGTTATGTATATAGATATGTGTTGACGTGTTGGTTGTGTTACGGTGATGTGTGTTGTCTCTCTCTCTCTCTTGGCCTCTTTCTCTCTTTATTTTTTATTGTTTTCCCGTCTTATAAAATTTGATCTCCTAACACTGTCATGTCTCTTCAATGTCTGTTTTTTTATGTTTCTTTTTAGTGATACTTTTTAGTTGTCTTCCTATTTTACTCATTTGTCATCCGTTTATTTCCCTCTTTTCATTTTGTTCAATTTTCTTATCATTCGAACGCCCTCCTTCCTTTATCATATCTACCTTTCTTTATTTGCATGAACTATCTCCTTGCTGCATTTCCCGTATTTCTTCCATATATATATATATATATATATATATATATATATATATATATATATATATATATATATATATATATATATGACATCATACCTACATATAACAGATGTATGATAACAGTGTATGAGCGAAAGAAAAAAACTAAGAAATCCAGGTCCAAAGACTTGGATTTAGTCAGATGGAACAAAACAGACTTATTTGACAACTTTCCATCCTTCCTCGACACTTTCAACATCTCTGAGACATTATTTTTCCGGGCACTTTTCATAAACTTGTGTCACTGTCCATCTTTGCCTATCAATATTAAAACCTTTCGTCCAGTTATTACACTTTTCATACTATTATATTTATTTTGATATAAGTTAATCTTCCTTAGTTGCTTGGAATCGTCCTTTGTTTATCCCATGCCTCGTCCCCGTCCCTCCCACGCCAATTCCAATGTCCCAAGGAAGACTGTCACTGCCACAGAGGCCAAAGTTAGCCAGTCATTAGTACAACGCTAAGTCCCCTGCCGCCTCTCTCCCTCTCACCTTCCTTGAAACACTAACACAAAGTGGCTCTGGACACACTGTAGTCTAGTAGCCAAATTGATATTTTTGCTGAACCTTGTTTTGGAAGCTAACAAACGTTGTATTGTCTTTAGTTGTTCTTTAGGTGCTACTTATTGAATATCAACCGGGTGCAATGATGGCACCCTTGGGGAAATTGTTTTATTTAAGGAATTCAAAATATCGTTACCCAACGTTCCCTGGCTCGTTCCCCAACACCTGACGAAGCAGCTCCTCGCTCTCCTGGTAACTCCACTGCTGCAGTTTTACTCGCGCCTGGGGTGGGAGAGAAGGAGAGTGAGAGGGAGGGAGAAGCTTAGTTGTGTAGTGAGTTAAGGGGAATGAAGAGACGTGGTTCTGTGGGGCAGTAGTGAAGGAGCAGGGCTAAGCGGGCAGAAATGAGGTAAGATTATATAGATTTAACGTGGGAATGTGAGGCAAGGAGAAACGTGGGTGGGTTCAGCTAGGAGGCGTAGGCGTGGGTTCAGCGTAGGAGTAGGAGGGAGAGAGTATAATCATATAGTGCAGACTGGAAAAGAGGTAGTGGAAGCAGTGGTGGCGGCTGTAGGGTACATGGAGGCTGACACACCATTGCTACATGGACGGTGTGATTAACAAGGAGGCTCAGTTCGGCTTGGGGATCCGAAGGCAGAGCTGAAAGGGTGTGGGCAAAGATCCTACACGCAAGATAGAAAAGCAGGTGTTTCTGAGTGTGCTGCCCATTGGGTGAAGTTTTTGAACAGCTGCTAGGTGGCAGCACTGGCGCTTGTTGTTTTATTGTAGTATATGTAAATGTTATTTGTCACTTCACAAGACAGTACGCTTCCGTTGTGTAGTGGGTAGCGTGCCCAGCTGCGGCTCCGCGAGCCCAGGTTCAAATCCCACCTAGTAATAAGAACATAAGAACATAAAAAAATAAGGAAGCTACAAGAGGCCGTGAGACCTACACGTTCATGTTACCTAACACTACCTACATCCACCTTTCATCCCCATCCATGAACCTATCCAGCCCCTCTTTCAAACTCCCCAATGACTCCGCACTAACTACCTGTCTACTGAGTCCATTCCAATCATTCACCACCCTATTTGTGAACCAGTTTTTCCCTATTTATTTTTTAAATTACGCTTTTCCAGCTTGAATCAGTTACTTCTTATTCTACCCTGGTTGATAGCCGTAAGAACTTTTCCTACCTCTCCTTTATTAAATCCCTTTATCCACTTAAAAGCTTCTATCAGATCGCCCATTACTCTGCGTCTCTCGAGTGAGTTAACT
Source organism: Chionoecetes opilio (assembly GCA_016584305.1). Taxonomy (NCBI): domain Eukaryota; kingdom Metazoa; phylum Arthropoda; class Malacostraca; order Decapoda; family Majidae; genus Chionoecetes; species Chionoecetes opilio. The sequence continues at coordinate 273,643 of JACEEZ010003493.1, read as the reverse complement.
TTAATAGCTTCAATCTCTTCTCATAACTAAAGTTATGCATCCCTTGAATAATTTTGGTCATCCTTCACTGCACTTATTCTAACAAGGCTATGTCCATCCTGTAATATGGAGACCAAAACTGATCTGCGTAGTCTAGCTGATAGAACCCCTTAGGGTTGCTGTTCTTAGCTACTCCTGTTAATCTCTTCACTGTCCCCGCCATCACGTTATACTGTTCTTTGCTCTCCTATCCAGCCTTGAACCTTAAGTACATGTTTCTTTTTACTCCAATGTTGTGTTTTAAACTAGTGGTCATCCATTTCGGGTCACTCTTCCTTGATCTTATCTCCCTATAAGGAATATTGTTTTCTGTCCTGCAATTAAATTCCTTATAAATAATGTATAATCCTCATCCGCCCCGACCTCACTACCAGATGTATCCGCGCTGGCCCTGGAACATTCCTTTATCCTACTCCCGCTGTTAATCCCCTCCAGGTGTCTTCTTAATCCTGCATAATTGGCCTTTCCAGCTGTCACCGCGCTGACCTTGGAACACTCCTTCCCCTCTATCCCACCCTCCCAGTTAATCCCTTCCAGGTGTCTTCTTAATCCTGCATAATTGGCCTTTTCAGCTGTCACCGCGCTGAACTTGGAACACTCCTTCCCCTCTATACCACCACCCCAGTTAATCCCTTCCAGGTGTCTTCCTAATCCTGCATAATTGGCCTTTCTGAAGTCAGGTAGTCTTTGATTATTAACACTTATTTTTCCAACTTCCCATTTTAAGCAAAACCTGATTTCACAATGATCGCTATTTCCTAACTGTCCACCAACCTTCACCTCTGTAACTAAATCTTCTCTGTTTGTCAGTAATAAATCTCTATAATATTATCTACTCTAGTAGGCTCCTTGATTGCCTGGCTTGGGAAGTTATCCTGGATTATAATTAACAATTCCTCTGCGTCGTTGTCTCCTATAATTAAATCCAAGTCCATATTCCTAAGGTTAAAATTTCCTACCATGCATAGTCGATTATATCTGCAAGCCTTGTTTATTTATTGCCATATAGGAGCTGAATCCTCTTTACATAAGTTTGGAGGCCTATACACTACACCCAAAACCATTTTCTCAAGTCCCTCCGTAACCTCCACCCATATAGACTCTATGCTGTCATCTGTTTTCATAACATTTTTAACACAACACTGCAATGTATCTCTTGCATAAAGTGCAAGTCCTCCACCTCGCCTGCCTAACCTGTCCTTGTGAAATAACTTATACCCAGCTATCTCGACCTCCGGATCAAATACCTTTCCTGACATATCCAACCATGTTTCTGTTAATGTTATTATATCAAAATCCTCTACAGTATTTATTCTTCTCAGGAAATATATCTTGTTTAAAATATTCCTACAATTTGTATAGTAAACTTTCAAGCAACTCCTCTTCTTTTTGTCCATTTTCCCTTTATCTATAACTAAACCCCTCCTCTCTCTCTTCTTACGAATCACTTTAGTTCCCTGCCTTCTGAAACTCCTCCTAGTGTCGCAAGTTTCCTTTACCCCGACCCCAGTGTCTAATCCCCGGTTCTCTATCTTAAAAGCCTGCAGTGCATCTACCTACCCCATCTACCCAACCCCGTAATACTGTATTTCAGGTTATAATATTATAATGTATAATAGGCCTTTAGACGCAGAGGCCAGAGGTCCCATGTACTGATATGTTTACATTTTTTCCGTTTTCCCGTGCGGGCAACATGGGTGACTATTCATTTTTTCGTAAATAGTTTTTTTCGTTTACTCCACATAAGAGCCCCTCTCAGTAATGAAGTTACTTTCATGGTATCATGAATTACTCACATACATATCCCATACACTTCAATCTCCATGTTAATCACAATCTTCGTATATATGAATGAATATCTGTAGTACTTGTATATGTCTTATACATGATTAATAAGACCGTGATAAATATGAGGTACATCAATATTGTTGTACAAGTGAAGTATGACTGTAAGAAAGTTACGGATCCAAGTGGCATAGCATATGTATATAGAAATCTTCGAAAACCGTATCAGGAAGATACGCTGCCAGACGTACAAACGCACGGGAGGCTACCAAAGGAGGGAGGGGGTGCTTGGGATTAAAGCCACGTGTGGTAGTCTGAAGAAAGTGTCGTACCTCAGGCATCAACACACTGCTCTACACATTAATGTTTCCTATATACTTTGCTGGTATTCGTCAGTTGCATTTATATATATGTATACATCAAGAAAGTTATCTCTGTGTAGGAAAAGTTGTATATTTCTGGCCCTTCATACTATAATAATAGGAATAGTGGGCGCGCATAGAATCATTTGACAAATGCTTATTCTACGATTAATATCTCCCATTTTCATTAAAAACATGCGAGCAAACTATCTACATATATTAATGTAACGAAACAGCAACAGAAAAGGTCTTATAGTAATGCCCGCAATAGTACTTTTTTCCCATGAAAAAATAGAAATACTGGCGTTGTGTGGCAACCCCAGTTTTCAATGTCTATAGTTCTATTGCGTATGTGTGTGAGTGTATGTGCTAAAAAGGCATAGATCATTAATCTTGATTGATATCAGAGGAAGTAATAAATGGATTTGAATAAGTCTCAATCAACAGTTACATTGGATGACAATAGATGGCGATCGTGTTAGACATCACATATTATGCTTAGGCTAGAGCCTCAGCTTTCCTATCTTGCTTGTAGGGTCTATGGGTGTGGGTACGGGGAGGACAGAAGAAGGAAGAGGAGGGTGTTGAGATAACAGGGTTGAGGTGCCTAGTGTACGGAGTGGGGAGAGAAAGTTAAGGAGGAAATGGGAGAGAGGACATATAGAAGAGGCATTGGAAGATCGTTTAGTTTAGTGATATGAGAGAGAGAGAGAGAGGAGAGAGAGAGAGAGAGAGAGAGAGAGAGAGAGAGAGAGAGAGAGAGAGAGAGAGAGAGAGAGAGAGAGAGAGAGAGAATATACCTTAGTAGGTGTTGAGGTGGTGGTGGCAGAAAGAAGACAGCAGGAAATAAAGGCTCTGAAAACAACGAAGGCAAGGTGGAAGAGGAGGGAAATGGGAAAAGATGACTGCTTATTTTAGCAAAGTAGTGGAATTAAATACCAGAGGGAAGGAGGGAGGGGTATTAAAGTACATAAATAGTGAGACTTTATGTGGTTTTTATCAGAGGATGTTATTTAGCTAAAGAGATAAGCACGTCAGGGTTAATATGGCGGACATGTTAGGTTAAATGAGGCACACGATGGTTTAATGAAGCAAAGATGAGCGTAATTAGAGGTCGTGTAGCTTAGGTAGATGAAAAGGTGGAGGTTTTAATTAGATGAACACGTGAAATTTGATGAAAGAGAGAGAGAGAGAGAGAGAGAGAGAGAGAGAGAGAGAGAGAGAGAGAGAGAGAGATGAATTTACAGTGAAAGGAAGACCATACATCTTTTTTCGAAAAAATACAGAATATAGCGACACAATATTATTTAGTTCTTCATGTGTGTTCGCTGACCTGGGTGTTAGTTCATCATGCATCCCATCCTGGATCTCTTGGTTATTGGAGGAGGGGCGCCAGACTAATGAGCTACGCAATACACCACCTCATTACCTCCCTCAGCGATGGCATAATCAGTGTTGTGACTACTTTTCGTATTTCCTTTGCAGTGGATCGCTTTTCATAATCAGTCGGAACAGCTTTACAATAGTCTCGATGCAATCTGCAATCTATTACTACCATTAATACTATTACTACCCTTACTGCTACTATTACGTACTACAAATAGCATAAAAGAACAATTATAATGACAATGATAGTAATACATAAGGATAACGATAATGAGAGTAAAACTGATAATGATAATAACAAAAATTGCGAGACATACATCCTAACCTTGTGTGCGAGTGTCAGCCAGGGCTGCAAAGATCCACGATTGTTATATATTTTCTAAAGCACTCATTGAAATACTATGTTAAACACATAAGTAATTATTCTTTCGGCGATAAGATGACATTCTCAACAATATATTTTTGTTTCACTGATGATTACCTTATATGTGAAAACTAGAGATGTAGAGGTTACACGTGTATTATTTCCTTGAAACCAGAAATCAGTTTGGGTTCAGGATTTCTTATTTGTACGATTGCAATTTACGGAATTATTGACGCTGTTAATTAAATGGCCAAAGGTTATGTGCTACATCACATGTAACGGCAGGTACAGCATCTGAGGATGACAGGGCAGCAATTAGGAGCTGTCTGCTATATGCATTAATGAGTATAATGTATGTGTATGCATGCATGGCAAATATATTGTTGTATTACACATAAATCATTTAATCCTGAAATTGCAGAGAGAGAGAGAAAAAAAAAGACAAACAAACAGGAAGCAGGAAGTACAAGAGCAGGCAACCGCCTGGCGGGCAGGCACGCGGTAAGGTTGCTTGTCCTGCGGCGGCCACTCATTCCTCCTCCGAGAGCCAGTGTTGATAGTCGATTAGTGCGTGGCGTGTTTTACCAAACTTTTTAGTGATTTCCAAACAACATAGAGTGCCCTCAACGTGCTTACGTGCAAAGGTATGTGTTACAGTCTATATAAAGTTATTCATTGGCATATAAACTTTTTTGTTATGGAGAAAAGTGAGGAAATATGAGGTGGGCGTCATGGGTGGCGGAATGTTTGGGTGAGAGATGGATGATGTTGTGATACATGCAGAGGATATTAGGCCGAGATGTTACTTTTACTTAATTCGTAGTCACAAGGCTTATTGGGAGTGATAATTGCCTGTCATGGTTATATAATAGCAGGAGTGGCCTAATCTCATCAAAGGTGTGTGGAGGAAGGAAAGAGGGAAGGAGGCGGGGACGCCGACCGGAGGAACCATGAGTGTCAGCTGCCCATTTTCTGTGGTCGTAATAATTTTATGGACTAGTTCTTTAATATATTTGACACATAACCTGCATGTTATTGTTTTTGGTAATTTTTACAGACCATAAGTATGCATTTGGTGTAGATGTGTTAATACTACGCTTAATACTACTTAGATTGTGGTGGAAGGGGCCCGTGCGAGGCTAGTAGTAATGTCAACTAGCCTATTATGCCCTTGTTTCCCCGCATATTACATCATGTCTCCTATCTCGCCCATTTCTATATTCCACGTTAATGTTTCCCTCCCTGACATCCTTTCTTTTCATCTATACCTTTTCACTGCAACATTTACTACCCAATTCAAACCTAGGTCGAAAAATCCTTCACGTTTTTCCTGCAAAACCATCTCCATCATATACATTTACGTCAGGTGTTTACATTTAATAACTTATCTTTGATCTTTTGTCAATGGTAAGGGTTAAATGATACAGTTATAGAGTCCATTTTGACTGCTTGATCTCTTGCTGAAGCTCGAGAAGACTGCTAAATACTGATAACAGCAGCACTCTCCGCCATAATATCCCTTATTTCTTCGCTCCCTCCCCTCTCCCTCTCGCTCCGTCCCGTCCTCCTCTAACTCCATGTCAGGGAGAACAAACCACGTAGATTTACCAAGTAATTAGGGAAATCGAATAAAGTAATTTACTACAAATAATTTTTCACACATCAGGCTTGTGGAATTGTATTGCAGGAGTGAGAGAGAGAGAGAGAGAGAGAGAGAGAGAGAGAGAGAGAGAGAGAGAGAGAGAGAGAGAGAGAGAGAGAGAGAGAGAGAGAGAAAAAAAAAAGAAAGCTGTATACCTTATAAGTTAAGCATTAGATCATTTGTTAAGTCCAGTCTCTTTATCATGGTTACGACTTACTGGTATCTATAAATACTACAGACTTGTTTTCGAACTTACGGGAAAAGGAACTAACGCCAAACACTCGCATAACATACCATTAACTGTTGCGCTCTTGTGATGCACTGTCAATTGTTATATAAAATGTCAGGCACTAGAACTAGGAAATTGTTAACCAGAACTTTTACTTCGTTAATTCATCAATTTGGAACATGAACTAAAGATTTTCATAATTAAGATAATGAGTAGATAATAACATAGATTCACAGATGACAGGTTTCTTTGGGATATATACTTAGGTAACCAAATTAACACGGGGAAGGCGTCAAATGGGATCAGGTGGGACGTTGTGGCAAGGGTTGCGAATCAGTTGTATTCTTACATCAACTCTGCCACAAAACTATTTTAATAACATCACAATATATCATTTAAGTGCACTGTCCTTGAGATTACAGGTTCATGGGAAGGGGCGAAATGAAGAGAGGTAATGAGGCTCATGAGGCGGACTGTTTGAAGTGATTGTGATAAGGCCAGTTATGGTGCATACTTGTCACCTCGAAAGCTAACTTTTCGTGCCTTTCCTCGGGCGATACTCAAATTCCGACAGATAAAGGCGGTTCCCACCTTGGTCTATTAAAGAATGGTCGACCGACGCGCAGATCTTGACTAAGTCACTTGGGGGAATGTCTCTCTCTCTCTCTCTCTCTCTCTCTCTCTCTCTCTCTCTCGCTCTCGCTCATCACTCCCTTTCTCCAAATTTCAACGGGAACTAAGTTATTTTTCTTGTAGCAAGTGTACTCTCTCTCTCTCTCTCTCTCTCTCTCTCTCTCTCTCTCTCTCTCTCTCTCTCTCTCTCTCTCTCTCTCTTCTCTTATTATATATATATATATATATATATATATATATATATATATATATATATATATATACAGGGTGTCCCTAAAGTCTGGACACAGGAAATCTCATTAACTATAATTAAATTTTCACCACCACCATCCGATGGTGACCATCAATCAACCACCGATGGTGGTTGAGGTGGTGGTGGTGGTTGAGGTGGTGGTGGTGGTTGAGGTGGTGGTTGAGGTGGTGATTGTGGTTGAGGGTAGTGGTGGTGGTTGAGGTGGTGATTGTGGTTGAGGTGGTGGTGGTGATGGTGGTGATTGTGGTGGTGGTGGTGTGGTGGTTATGGTGTTGGTGGTGGTGGTGGTGGTGATGGTGGTGGTGGTGGTGATGGTGGTGATGGTGGTGTTGGTGGTGGTGGTGGTGATGATGGTGGTGGTGTTGATGGTGGTGGTGGTGAATGGTGGTGGTTGATGGTGGTGGTGGTGGTGGTGATGGTGTTGATGGAGGTGTTGGTGGTGTTGATGGTGGTGTTGGTGGTGGTGGTGTTGAAGGTGGTGTTGATGGTGGTGTTGATGGTGGTGTTGAAGGTGGTGTTGATGGTGGTGATGAAGGTGGTGTTGATGGTGGTGTTGAAGGTGGTGTTGATGGTAGTGTTGAAGGTGGTGTTGAAGGTGGTGATGGTGGTGGTGTTGAATATAACAATAATAATGTTTAATATAATAATATGTGTCCAGACTTTAGGGACACCCTGTAATACAGGGTGTCCCAGGCCTGTATATATATATATATATATATATATATATATATATATATATATATATATATATATATATATATATATATATATATATATGAGAGTAATAATGGTTAAGGAAGAGTAGGATAATGTGGAGGTGGTAGAGGAGGAGGAGGAGGGTGTGGTGAATGAGGAGGAGGAGGGTGTGGTAGATAAGGAGGAGGGTGTGGTGGATGAGGAGGAGGAGGGTGTGGTGGATGAGGAGGTGGAGGGGGTGGTGGATGAGGAGGAGGAGGGTGTGGTGGATGAGGAGGAGGAGGAGGAGAATGAGGAGGAATTGGTGGTGGTAGTTCGCACACATCGGTCGGTGGTTCGGTGGTTACAACGTAAATCTTATTTTCTTACATAATCTAATTACTATACGCCTATTACTAGCAGCATTCCTACCTATTTATCGTTCATTAATTATGTGATTATGATAGTGACACTAGGATAACTATTAAGAGTAGTTGTAATGGCCGGCTAGTTGCAGCAACAGGAGAAAGTGGAGGTAGAAGTTTAGTTGGAAGTGGAGGAGCGGCGGTGGAGGGAGTAGGAGTAATGGAGGTGGTAGAGGAGATTATGTTATTTTGATAGTGACATATATTAAGATAACTATTAAGAGTAATAGTAGTGGTAGTAGCAGCAACATAAGAAGAAAGGGAGGTGGAGGAGTAGGAGTAATGGAGGTGGTGGAGCAGGAGAAGTAGTTGAAGGTTGTGCTGGTGGAGGATGTGGAGGAGGAATAGGAGAAGAATGAGAAGGAGGAGAAGGAGGAGGCCAGCGGGAAGCGGGACGCACCGCCTCTGTCCTCTCATCACCCTGGTCAAACTGCGGGTGTTTGCTTGTCGGAGCCTGGGCCTGCAGGAACCCAGCAACAAAGGTAGTTGCGCCAGCAACGACCATCTCTCTGAACTTCTTTTCCTAACGACGAAAGCTACAAAGCCTCCCTTTTCGGTCGTTAACGCGTCGGAAGGCGCTGACTGGCTAAGGCGAGTAATGACGTCATCAAGCGCGTCATCAGTCACCAGCCAATGACAAACAGTTTTTAAAACTTCTCGACCAATCACAAGTCAGCGAGACATATTTCCGGGCAAGAATGGCATGCCAGACTGCCTCTCCCCGCCTTCTTTCCCCGTCATCTCAAACTAATTCTCGTTTTATTCGGAATGCTTGCGTTTTAAGGAGTTTTAATGTACCAGATAGTAAGATGTATAAGTAAGGAGCCTGTGTTGCTAGTGTTTTGGTGGTAGAAGGTGTGTGTGTGTTAAAATAGTGAATATTTGTGTTATGGAGAGGCCCCGCGGCAAGGCCTCTCCGTCACTGCCCCGCCATCAGTCACCTCATCATAACATCTTTAAATCACACTTATTTAAGGTGACACACGGTGCTACATTGATTTAGATAATGACAAGTATATATAACATCTCACCATAATCACTAAGTTGTATAATAACGAGTAATAAGACGTTTAATCCTGCCCAAACCTACAGTGGCGGAGGAGCTGGCGGCTCCAGCCGCCACTCTCAAAAGTTTTGAGTAAAAACACGGTGATCGATGTTGCGATTGTGAATGTGTGGTTAACTATGAACAAATTCGAACACCCTTACTGATACTCAATATTCAAGACCAGGTTCTCATACAGAATCCATACCTTAGGAAGCCTTAGAATTGTTTTGAGTGAAAATTGTCTACTACCCTAATACATCTCAATGTCTTGTTTTATATCAAGAACACAGAATCAGATATAAAAAGATATTTAAACAACAAATTTTGGGACATATTACTCATGTGTCTGGCAGCAAGGCATTGCACAAACCTGTACTGAACCTGTGAGTTCACTCCACTGGCTGGCTACCCGCTCAAACACTTTGGTTTCATCTGTATATATAGCCTCAGCTTATGGCCCCCTACATTTTGCTATGTGGCCCCCTAGGGGGCCATAACCCCCAGTTTGGGAACAACTGCTCAAAAGGAATCATAAACCTGGCAGAGTGTCTGGGGGTGTTGCAGCTCTGCAGCCCTATGCCACGAGCCGCCACTGGATGTATGCAATGTTGCTCTGTCAACTAACGTTTCTACATTGGCATCGTTATTGTCTCAGACAGAGGCAGTGGCTAAAGCTGGGTCCAACTTAATGCCATCTGGTGCACTGCGGTTGCATGACAAAACTGAATAAGCAATTTCAGTCTCCAATCCTTTCGTTTCACTATAACTGATACTGTGATCTGCCCTGTTCAAAATGAAAAATGAAATGAAGGCTTTGATCCCGTCAGTGAAGCAAGACCAAGGTCCAAGGCTGTGTGCTTCCATGGCTTGACAGTTCCGCGTGTAGTAGTAAAAATTGCATCTGATGCCATTGATGTTACCTTGCAGTCAATATTATCCTTATGCACACCACGGAAACTTGGTTTTAGGCCACCTAGGAGAGTGGTGAAGAAAAGTTCTAACGGTGCTGGAATGTCTGGGGCATAATCCTTCAAATTCTGTACTGTAGCTTGGTTTGGTGTCTTAGTTTTGGGCAGTTTCATTATCTGAGATCGAAGATGCAGAGCTGCCCATCGCAACTTGTCATTATGTTTATGTTCTTCCTCATCACTATGGAGTCTGGACAATGCCTCATCTTCTGGAACATTGGAAGTGGAAATGAAATTTCCTCTCCGTTGGTCAGCGAGCTTGACTTTTATGTTATCCATAATATTCACTGATCTTTCTTTGCAAATTTTGGCCAAAGTAGGATTCAACATCTGCTTGCTCTCCTCCGATGCTTGTATACTCTGCTTTGTAGATATCAAGTAAATCAGACCAACACTGACCGCTGCTTTTCAATTACCTCACTTTGTAAGTATGCACGGAGAGAGGCAAAGGCACTCTTATGGACAGCTATTGGTGTATGCCTAGATGGCATACACTCCATTGGAATGTCCTTCTCAGGATCATGACCAGTAGTCCCTAAAAGGAATTTTGGGCGGCAACTTTTGTGATACCATGCATCTGCGGCAATCTGGTCGACACTAGTCCTCACAACACCTTTGACACGCTCATTTTCAGAGAACTTAGCCCCCTGGAAAATTGATGTACAGCCATCCTTTGTTCTTACATATTGTTTCTGTTCTTCCTTGCCTCTTATCTTTTTTCGAGGCTTCCCACAGAAAATACAATTTTCTTTCAGTTCCTCATCTTTTGGGAGGACACTGATGGTTCTTGTCTGAATTTTAGGTTTTTTGGCAAGGGGTGCACCATCAGTTGCTGAAGCAATGTTTTTGGCGCTTCACTGCAGTGAAGCGCCAAATGACTTATGACAAGAAGTGTGATAATAATAAGTTAATTCCTCCTTACTTTGTAGTATCTTTGCAGTAATTTCAGAGTAAATATCAGACTTAAGAGTTTTGCGCAAGATAGCAACATTCTAAAAAAAAATTATTCAACATTTATCTATGTATTTTTTTGCCCTTGGCAGGTCACCTTTGAACATAAACAAATGATAAAAACAGAATAGACAAAATGAAGTATAGTAATGCGCTAGTGTATTTTTCTCTAATCATGGGAACATGGCTGATAAAAAAAACCCACCACTTGACTAGTAAGAGAAGTTGACTGATTTGATTCTTGAGGTTGAAGTGACTCGTCCAACACTGTCTTTTCTAATATCATGCTTCTAGTTCTTGCAGCCGTCATGAAGGCAGTTATCTCAGTCGGTAGGTTCAATAAGCTGAAACATAGATAACAGTAGACCTGGATGTGACACTTGTCAATGAAGCGCGCTGGACGCTGCAGTACTGGCCCCATGGCCTGTCTGCTGGCCCATTCACTTACTTATTTACTTCTATTCTACTATTCTTCTATTTATACTATTTACTTCTTATTTACCTTCTAGCTTTCCTGAAATCATGGATGTAGAAATGTATGTATTAACGCCAACCTATTCACATCACCCCCAACCCATTCACTCACCCATTACCCATCACCCCCCACCCATTCACTCACCCATTACCCTCCCCCCCATTCACTCACCCATTATCCATCACCACACACCCATTCACTCACCCATTACCCCTCACCCCCCATATATTCCCTCACCCATCCCCCATCACCCCCCACCCATTCACTCACCCATCACCCCACACCCATTACCCATCACCCCACCCATTACTCATCACCCTACATCAAGGTTTCCTCAATTCTCGCAACCCACTTTTTTTTCACAATTCTCGCTAATAGGCTGCTAAAAAAAAGAGAAAAAAAAAGTGATCGGATCATCTCATAAATGGGCTTAAAACCTTCCCCTGCTCGAGCCGGTTCTAAAAATGTGCCATATGAGGGGATTCCGCCACAGGGGGTGGCACCTGGAGCGGACAACACACACACACACACACACACACACACACACACACACCACTTTCGCTTATATTATTATAGATCACCACACACCCATTCACTCACCCATTACCCCTCACCCCCCATCTATTCCCTCACCCATCACCCCACCCATTCACTCACCCATTACCCATCACCCTACATCAAGGTTTCCTCAATTCTCGCAACCCACTTTTTTTTCACAATTCTCGCTAATAGGCTGCTAAAAAAAAAGAAAAAAAAAGTGATCGGATCATCTCATAAATGGGCTTAAAACCTTCCCCTGTTCGAGCCGGTTCCAAAAATGTGCCATATGAGGGGATTCCGCCACAGGGGGGGCACCTGGAGCGGACACACAAAACACCACACACACACACACACACACACCTTTCGCTTATATTATTATACTAGCGCAAAGCCGCCCTCAGGCGGCACCTTTTGGCTACCTCCCTGTCGAGCCTCATTGTGGCCCGGCCCACCATATCACTCTCCAATAGCCCCATTCTAACCCTTTCCAAATCCGTGGTGT
>JACEEZ010003493.1:241366-258866 GCA_016584305.1 Chionoecetes opilio | reverse complement strand
AAAATATATATATATATATATATATATATATATATATATATGAGTACCTCACTGAAGACCTCCATGGAGTCATAGAGGGAGTTCCAGCGTGTGATGTTTGGGGTTTTCAGCTTCCTTCCCACCTCCCTCTTGATGTTGGCTGCGGTGGTTGGCTTTCGGTTATATTTGTGCCATAGAGCCTGTGCTATCTCTTTCACCTAAGAATATACAGTTATACACAAAAAATATTATTTGAAAGACTTGGTTTATGATATAATATATATAAAATAAATTTACAATTTACCTTTAAAAAGTTGTTCGCAAATGGCCAACATGGCCAACCAATGATCTTTCTCCTTATGCTGAAGATCAGCCCCAGTACATCGTTCATAGCAGCAACCAGCCGGGCCTCGGCCACTGGTGGAGGGCGTTGTTTTGCCACAGTAATCAAGGAACGGCACAAAGCATCATACGGCACAGAACAGAAGGTACACAATCATTTGCGCGGTACAGTACGAGGGATGGCGGTTAACTCGCATCTCAGCCTAGCGATAAGGCAGGACGAAGGCTATCGCCCCACCATCGCAACGCACTAATTCACTCAACACATTCCTTGCAAATAATGTTTAACTCTACAGCAGAGCCATAATCACTGTAAACAAATAACACCGTCAACAACACACGTAGCATACCCTTACGCAACTCTGTGTATGCTCGCTGTGTTTGTATCACTTGTTTATGGCCCTCTGATCACCCTCTCCCTGCTCATAATATTATTACAAGCGGAAAAGTGTCATGAAGGTGATAGTTGGGTCAGTTTTTCTAAACATGACTGAGTCGGGGAGGAACGTGTGATGTCACAGATCAGCCCGCAACCGCCAAATCATGTTTCTAGTATCTGCTGACCTTGGATCTCACTTAACAAAGTTTACAGTAATATCTAAAATATTTCAATGATATTACTACATCACACAGATAATTTGTATATGAATTACAACCCTCCCCCCCAAAAAACATATAAAACATACCTGCAAAGCAAAGCAGGAAGAAGGGGTGGGAGGTCGCGTACTTCCTCTGAGAATGCTCGCTGATAACTGCAGCCTTGGTGACTTGACTGGTTAGTGGTGGGCAAGCAGCGTTTCCTGGACGGTGCGCGATGCCGCGCAGGAATCGTGTTCAAATTTGGGAATTTACGGACATATTTGCGTTTGCGGAACTGCTTCCGCAAAAGCAAATCCGCAAACATTTACACTTCCGTAAATCCACAAACGAATTCGGACTTCCGCAATTGGCGGAAGTTGCGGTTTGCAAAAGTGTTTGCGGAAGTGCCCACCTGTGGTATGCACATACGAAGGTATGTGCGTATGTTCTCTGACTCTCTCTCTCTCTCTTCTCTCTCTCTCTCTCTCTCTCTCTCCTTCTCTCTCACATCTCGTCTCTCTCTTTTCTCTCTCTCTCTCTCTCTCTCTCCTCTCTCTCTCTCTCTTCTCTTCTCTCTCTCTCTCTCTCTCTCTCTCTCTCTCTCTCTCTCTCTCTCTCTCTCTCTCTCTCTCTCTCTCTCTCTCTCTCTCTCTCTCTCTCTCTCTCTCTCTCTCTCTCTCTCTCTCTCTGTCTGTCTCATCTTTCACTCTCCCCTATCTTGTTAAGAAAAATATAAATGAGTCATTGACAGTGCTGTGTAACCTTTAGTGAAGGTACATTGGAGACGCCGCGTGTGGAATGCGTTGGGAAACCAAACAGGTGTTTCTGCTACAAAATATAAACCGAGTTTAGAGGGAATGGAGGATCACAGGGCTGATCAAGTGAGTGACGTGGAACAAAAAATAGCGTCGCTGTAACATAACAGATGGATTAGATGCGCGGCGAGGAAAGTTATTGTTGTTATCATGGGAAAAACTGAGAGGTGAAGACGATGGAGAGGTGCAAAAATAGTCATTTGGTGATGAAAGAGATGGTGAGAGTAAGTATTTTGGTGATGCAAATGATAAACTATGTAGAAAGAAAAATCTATAGGAAGTAAAGCTATATGTAGGCAGGGGATACAGTAGAGTAGGGGATAGAAATAGGTCAGTTTGGCATTACTTATTGTAAATTTTGATAGAATGCAAGTTAAACTGTGGCCTATTGTGGACATAGTGTAACATTTTGTGTATGTTGTTGCTAAATCTTGCTCGGAAAACGGATGGAAGGAATATTTAAGGGCAAAAATGATTAAAACTGTTTAAAGGTTAAAGGCTGAAAGGAGACATCTAGGATTTCAATAAGAATATGCATCATTAATATTTCAGGAAAAATATATACTGATTATGGAAAAAACTTTACCAAAGGTCATTTTCTGAATAGTTTTTTGACATGCGTTGAAAATCGTTATAAGTGTAACGTATGATATAAATATTGTAAGGCTTTGTACAAGTGGCTTTAGGTGGTAGTTTTACTTACCGCCGGAACAAGGTATTACCGGCAGAGAACAAGCAGCTTGGGGGGCTGAGCTGGGACGGACTACTTGTGGTGTTGATGGAAGTTTAAGGCACAAGTGGTCTGGACGTCGAGGCTGACGGCTGCTGCGTCGCTAGGTAGGCAATGAATGTCGGCAGGGAAAACAGCGCAATACCGGCCTTGGAGGACAGGGTCTGGGAAGTGAATGTGTGACGCTATTATTTTTTTTTTTGCGTCAGTCGCAGTGCAGTGTGCGTTCTGGATGGTGTCCTGCTTGTAGTCGATTAGGACGGAGACCAGCGGATCAGTCTTTCGCCAGCTCAAGTTGATGAAGCCCAAGCAAGTGCAAGCGGCTTTTTCATCATCCGTACAGCGGCAACCAACCAACTACCGACAGCGCACCTGGTCTGTGGATCACCCAGGACTCGTGACATGCTCTGGACTATAGCTTTCATTTCACACCGTGACGCTGGAAGACGGCGTAACGAAGGTCATGAGTACGAGAGGCATCGTGGGTAGAGAGGCGTTGAAATAGATCAGATCGTTTCAGGATTGGCTTAGGTCACTGGCATGTCGTAGTCCAGTTGTTGACGCCTTCCAGTGCGATGTCTATATGCAAAACACATATTTTGAAGAAAAAAAAAATCCAGACGCAACGTGTGGAGAGCTCAGTGCAGATGGGAGATCGGTGGTTATCACTCGGTACAACTGTGAGTGTTGGTTCAGAGGTAGAGTGGTGCCTAGAGTGCGTTATGTTCCCCAGGTTGTTTAACATCTACATGAAGAGGGTAATTAGGAGATAAGAGCAAGGGTGATGGCAGGAGTATCATAAGTTTTAGTTATTATGTACACATGCTGAGAGGAAACGCCAATTCCAAGAAGATATTCATACGAACAATATTTTTGTTTACCTGATAATATCTTGAAAGATAGACTGATTAGTAGGGATATGAGTATTTTTATCTTATTCAGTGTTATATTTTCATTCATGACAATAATTGTGAAGCATGAGCCGCGATTTAAGGGAATTTACCTAGGGTGAAAGTTTTTTTTTTTTTTTTTTTTTTTTTACATCACAAAGGACTGGCCAAGGGCACAACAAAAATGGGTAGCACAAAGCCCGCTTAGTTGCCAGTTCCTATAAAGAAGACAGTAAGATAACTAGGAAATAGACGTCCACACTATAGATGTGGAACGTGTCCAAGCTCGCACAGGCTAAAGTCAACTTTTTAAATACCCTCACCTTAAAATACTTCTATTACAACCTGACCTAACCCAACCTAACCTTCACCATCCCCTTCTTTGATTTTCTTTACTTTTTACAAAGAAAAGAAAAGTGCTAAATTGTTCTTGAAAAAAGTTCTAAAAAAAAGTTCTAAAAAAAATGGTGTGGTGATGGCGGTGGTGGTGGTGGTGTGGTGGTGGTTGTGGTGATTGTGGTGGTTGTGGTGATGGTGGTGGTGGTTGTGGTGATGGTGATGGTGGTGGTGGTGGTGTGGTGATGGTGGAGTAGTGGTGGTGGTGATGGTGATGGTGGTGGTGGTGGTGGTGGTGGTGGTGATGGTGATGGTGGTGGTGTAGGTGGTGGTGGTGGTAGTGTGGTGATGGTGGTGTGGGGGTGGTGGTGGTGGTGGTGGTGGTGGTGGTGTGTTGATGGTGATGGTGGTATGGTGGTGGTGGTGGTGGTGGTGGTGGTATTTCATAATTGTTATATGCGAATCAAGCTCCAAGCTCCCTTCGCTCGCTTGGACAACTCCTCTCTGTACCCACGGCTGAAATGCATATTTAATACCTCACACACACCCTACCACGTATATAACACCACGCTAACCCTAAATAACACCTATATCGGCATTAGAAACAAGAGTTATAGTGGTTATATGAGGCCTAACACAAGTAGCCTGTCTCCTCGGCTCAGACACTGTTATTGTGAGCGACTACGAGTCGAAAACATTTTATTTCCACTGCACTAATGCACTACTTACGCCACTGCACTAATGTTGCCAGGCACAATATATTATGAATTTTAGCATAAATGCTAAAAACTCGTTTCGCTCGCTTGGACAATGAGTTAAGAGACGAAATATAACCTTTTGTGCCAAATTTCTTCCTTTACGCCTGTATACCCGTTGCCTACAAAAGTAGTCACAAGAAGAAGAAGAAGAATTCGTGGAAACATTTTACAAGCCTATATGACACCTGATTTCGGCTGAAATAGGTGTCCAAGCTCGCTTCGCTCGCTTGGACAATAAAATAAAAAAGAGGAGTGAGCCAATTTAGTAATATATATGTCCTTCTTTCGAATGATCTTAAGATGTCACAAGAGTTGAGCTAGTAGAAATAGGAAGACTTAGAAGTAAGGAGTGAAAAATAGAGCAGCAGAATACACAAGTACGATTATCCAGTCACAAGAATAAATGACAAAATGGTTCCAAACAGGTTCAGGAGAGTATAAATGGGAGACAAAAGGGAAGGTCTCTTTTACTATGAAATAAGTAGGATTGTATGTAAAGGGATATGTAATGCTGCTCGGAAGTGGGAATTATGTAAAGGCAGAGTACTTGCACTTATCTCATGGGAAGTCACTTAGGAGGGGAAGTAGTTCCATGGAGGGAAGGGAAGAGAGGTTTCGATGCTAAGGATGAGTGATGACAAGTTGGGAGATCTGAATCACAACATATCTAACACTCATATTCCCCTCACACATGTATCTCAACCTCCATATTTCTAAACTCTTCCACATTCCCACTCTTACACACGATCCCAATCAAAAATCCTCCTTTTCGTAATCTTAAACAAAGGTCAAAGTGGATGGCTATTTTCGATAGTTACGGAAGAACATTGCATAGGACTCATCAATGGGAACATACGCCCGGGAACGCGTCTCCTCACCCACCCTACGACGCCATTCCCGGGGATCACCAAGCGCGAGTTCCCATGCAGGCTCCCTTCCCATACCAAGCAACTCCCGACAGGAAGCATCAACTTGCACCAGCCACGAGCCTTGTGGGCGCCCCCTTGGCCTCCTCCACGCCGGATTGTCTCTTACAGATACAACCCGATGGGAAGGATCTATTTCATGGTAGCGTGCCACATGCCCATATAGCCTAAGTTGGCGCTGACGGACTATGCAGGTAATAGGCCTAGATTCAGTCTCACGGTGAAATCGCTTGTTTGATACGTAATTATCCCAGCGATACCCCATGATTCTTCGAAGACATTTATTACCAAAGGAATCGATTCGCCTCTTCATGTCGCTATTTAGTGTCCATGTCTCACAACCATAGAGTAAGACAGGGTTCACAAGCCACTTATTAATCCGGATCTTTGTCCTCCTGCACAAATACCGATAACGCCAAATACTCTTGCTGAGCGAGTCCATAACACCGTGGGCTATGCCAATCTGTCGTAAGACTTCTTGACGTGACCCGCTGTCATTATGGACTGCACTACCAAGGTATGTAAAACTTTCAAGATCTCAATGTTCTCACCACATGCATGAACGGACTGTAATGTTTCATCTAGTAAGCCTCCAAAAACCTGGACCCTGGTTTTGAGCCAGGAAGCCTCCAGAGTCAAAGGATTTGCCTCCTCGTGCAGCGCCTTGAGAGCCATCACCAGGACCTTCAGCGAATCAGCAAAGATTACTGCATCATTGGCAAAAACAAGATCAGTGAACTTGGTGTTGCCGAGGAATGCTCCACAATCACTTTGATCTACAACTTTGCTCAATACCCAGTCCATACAATTGTTGAAAAGTGATGGGGCAAGGACACACCTTTGCCTCACTCCTGTATTCACTGGAAAGAAGCTGGATAGACCTCTCCCACACTTCCGAGCACTCTCAGTCCCAGAGTACAGACCAGTCATCAAACCAATAGTCCTTGCAGGAATCCCGCGAAGCCGCAGAAGATCCCAGAGTGACTCACGATGCACTGAGTCAAACGCCTTCTTGAGATCAACATAAGCTGCAAGCATCCCCTGTCGAAATTCACGTCGACGTTCCACCTTGACACGAAGCGCTAAGCACTAGCATAGAACTGGTGATGTATAAATAGGGATGTGAAACTAAAGGGAAGTTGCTAACGCTAACAATACAGTATTCTATATATAGGTGAGAGTTTGCGTAGTAGTCAATCCCTTCCCTTTATGAGACACATGATGCCCTAGTCATACACACTTCACCTTGAACGTACTTCTCTCTAACACATATACACCTATTTCCTTCACTTATATAAATCTATCTCCGATAAAAACAATTATCCTTACTCCTCCAATGTGCACAACTGCCTCTTCCCCTACACATATTTCCCCTCCCACAAGCACCACCTATATCCCCACCTCAACCCCTCACCACACACACACACACATACACACACCTACCCCCACACACATAAATCACCACTCTCATAACAGTCGTCACCCGCCTAACGTTGAAAAGCCAAAACCGGCTACGTCATGACCCATCCCATCACCTATGTCAGTGAAGGTGATTTTTATGTCTTCTCTCTCTCTCTCTCTCTCTCTCTCTCTCTCTCTCTCTCTCTCTCTCTCTCTCTCTCTCTCTCTCTCTCTCTCTCTCTCTCTCTCTCTCTCATACCCGTCAGTGTGGCGCGGTTGGTAGAGCTACGGGCTCGCATGCAGAGTCCCTGCATTCGGTCAGCGGTTCGAGCCCACCAAGTTCGTCCTGGCGTGGTGGCGCTTTGTATAGTCAATAAATAACCTTGTAGTTAGTACTTGCAAAGTGTCTAGATAGCATCAAAGTATCTTATCTCTCGCTCATTCTTTCTTTTTTATATTTATACCGAGTTACAAAACATCATACAGAGATGTTACTATTTTATCGGAATTTATGTCACATACATATATAATATGAGGTTCTTACCTATCAATCAAGCCCATGGCTATCATCCCGACACATTATCCTAGCTAATCAACTAACTAGGATACTTATCGGTGGATAGCTGGTTGAATTACGGCTGTAGGTTTGGATTAACACTGCATGGTCTTGTGATCCGATGTGGTCGCCGGGATCGAGGCCGCCCGTGATTGACAGCAGCGGAGATGGAAGCGTTAATGTGGGCGTCAACTGGTTATCACACCATTAACTTGACGCGCGGCGGAATGTTATGTGTGTCGCCAAGACAAGTCCTATTGGCTTATCACTTATATGTACAATTAACTATGTACAAAATCTCTTCATATTAATCAGAGAAAAGATGTTAGTCCCATGAGGGCTGGAATGATACTTGTACATAGATACAAGCACTCTATTAGATGTTACTCCCATGAGGGTGTGGAGTGTACTGATTTCTCCCTGTGGGCGGCGAGCCACCGCTACCAATTACACGTGTCACCTCTTAGGTAGGCGGCCGGTGGTCCGCCACGATTGGTACAAATTTATAGTACGGCGGCCAATGACCGGTCGCTCCAGATTAAGGCGCTAATTAGAAAGTGCAAATGGTTAATAGCACTGAGAATATTAATGTATCCTATACCATTACTAATCATTTACTTAAATTACCTTAATATTACCCATTACCATTATAATTATATATACATCCCTATACGCACTCCCCTAAGACGAGCGGAAAATACCTCACTTACAAGGGGGGGGGGGAAACAAAACCACCACTCTACCAATTATGAGAGGGTGGTTGATGGATAATTTCCACACTGGGGGCCGGCGAAGACTGAAGTTCTGCTTCATGTGACATCACCCCAGGCCACAGAGCGCCGGAACATTTGATTAGGGGTTGCGGCACTTTGGTCTTTAGCTATTTTAAAATTAATAGCTCTGATAGAGGTACCAGTGAATATGCTGACATATACTTGATCGGGGGGAGAGTTATCTCCTGATGTTATAGTATCCCCAGTATAGTCATCACCATTGACCTCAAATGGTTTTAGGAGCTCATTATCAGCGGGAAGTTCAGGGGGATCTAGATAGGAGACTAGTCTACACTCAGATCTATTATATTTATTGAGAGATTTGAGGTAATATTTGACTGCCTGTCTACCATGATTTTTCCAAAATTGACACCTGATATCGGCTAATATTGTAGCCATTCCGCCATGTAATGAGTTCCTTTGATATTCTTCCACCAACAATTTAGTAAGATGATGGCGTTTGGGAATTAGTATGGGATGGCAGGTGGTATTTGGAAGATCAGCTTTCAAATTTCGACCTCGACACCTAATTATGCCCTCATGATCAAGGTACAGACCTAATAATTTGGTCAATTTGTTCCTATGGGGGCTGGCTGAGGCCAATAGCTGATATTCCTCAGGAAATACCTGCTTCTGTATTGTTCTGATCCAAAACTTCAAAGGATCAGAGCTATCCCTTTTAATGGATTGGAAGACTAAATTAGTAGTCTTAATTAGTTTGCTCAGTAAAAAAAACCTTTCTATGTCTATCACAGGATCTGGGATCAATTCAGGTTCCCTTACTATATCTTACGCCTGAGCTCTCCTATCGGGCGAGCTCAGTAGGCTGAGGGTGGATATAGTGGGAGTCTCTGAGACGAGAAGGCCTGGCAGTGGCGAGACTAGCAGTGGGGGTTACACCTACTACTGGTCCGGCATGAGCAATGGTCACCGTGTCCGGGGAGTAGCTATAGGCATCTCCTTCGGAAGGAGTTCCAGCAAACTGCAGCCGTCAGTTGCTGAAGTTATTCCGGTTGATGAGCGTATAGTGCTGGTGAGGATGAAACACACTCTGGGACGGAGGGGGAGGAAGAGGAGGAGGAAGAGGAGGAAGAAGAGCGCCATAATCCTGCTTCATTATTCCGCTCCGGGCAAAGTTAGAGCCTCAATACCTGCAGCACCGGATATTTGAGAGAAAGATATATATATATGTATATATATATATATATATATATATATATAATATATAATATATATATATATATATATATATATATATATATATATATATATATTATATATATATATATATATATATATTATATATATATATATTATATATATATATATATGAGAGAGAGAGAGAGATAGCAATGTAAAATATACTGTCTGGAACAAAGCAGCCTTGATATTTTAACCACCAGAATACAACCTTTCTTGATCTTTTTTGTAATTATCTGTGTGATAAGTTAAAAAAAAAAAAAAAAATCTTCTATATATAAATCAAGGAATGTCGAGAAAAAAAATAAGACAGATCCACCTCCAAATAATTTCAAATATAATGAGATAAATATTGTGAGAAAAAAGTAATATTACAATGCATATGAAGCAATGAAAATATTAATTTACAACACTGTAAATAGCAAGATTAAAGTATATATGATATACGTAGGTTTTTGAAAAGAAAACTGAAAATGAGCTATAAGCCATATTCTTATATTTAGCAAAAATATATGGATGGGATATAAGTATACTGTCCAAAAATATAGGAATTTGATATTAGTATATTAATATATAATAGTATATTAGTTATATTTTTTAATTACATTTTTTATATAAATATTTTGCACGAATACAAAAGTGTGATATATACCCAGAACAGTGAGTGTATTTGAGTGTATGTGTGTGTGTGTGTGTGTGTGTGTTTGTGTGTGTGTTTTTTTATATAAATAGTTTGCACGAATACAAAAGTGTGATATATACCCAGAACAGTGAGTGTGTGTGTGTGTCTGTGTGTATGTGTGTGTGTATGTGTGTGTGTGTGTGTGTGTGTGTGTGTGTGTGTGTGTGTGTGTGTGTGTGTGTGTGTGTGTGTGTGTGTTTTACATTTGTGCCTATAGCGCCTGTAGGCAGCGGTGACCCAGGGCAGACATTCAGAGAGAGTTAAAGGCCACGGTGATTAGCTTAACTAACTCCCTGTATTTCTACACCCCGGCGTTAGTGGGTATTCACATACGAGACATGGCAGTGGCGGTACATGGTCGCTGATAGCTGAGTGGCTGAGCGACTACAATGACGTCACAGCCTCGCCAGCGAATCACAATTGTGTAAAAACATACGTGCCAGCCAATCAGATTGTGTCTCAAACGTGTCAGCCAATCACAAGGCAGCAGCCGCGGCCTGCATTTTCAAGGTCGTTGTACTTAGTTCTATTCTCTAGCTTATTCCATCATTCCTTCATCCCCTGTGTCACCTCCGTCGCTTCAACACTTGTTTCTACCTCCACATACACGCGGGTAAGACACCGGTAGCTAGTACTTCCTTGTATTCTAGCTATTCATTATTCCTTCCCCGAGTAATAGGCCGTCTTCTTCTTGCTCTTGTGACCACTTTCGGTAATATATCGCTTCGTAGATATCTTAGTCCTAGTGTTGGCCGAGGCCACCACCCCGGGAGGCGGGTCACAAACCCCCGGCTAACACCCGGTACCTATTCACTGCTGGGTGGACAAGGGCTCGGGTTTTAATCAGGGAAAAGTGCAAGACACATACCTTCAGTCTGCCGCGGAGCCGTGCGTGGTGGCATCGCTAGTCGCTACCCGCGCGGGTGAGATGCCGCCGCTCACCACTCTTGGCCCATCACCGCAAAACAATATCACCACAAGCGCCTGGGTTTGTTATATGGCCTAATTTTGTTTGTATACTTGCCCTGTTCAGTTCTTGAGTCGAAAAACATCATATATGCTCAATTTATGAGGATTTTTATGTACGTAGCTTCCTTAACACCACCCTATAGGCAGTCGCCGTGTTTTAGTGTGTTAACGTCAACACTGACGTCATCAATCTCCCCTGTGAATGCCAAAACAGCTGATGACTGTCGTGAAGTTGTTAAGCATGGACGTTAGCGTCTGTGAATGTGCCCCCAGGGCTCGGATGGTAGGCTCTGGAGGTTCACTTGAGGGCTGTGATGGTTGGTCCTCGCCCGTGGTGGCGCAGGCAGGATTTTTATAGTGACGCCTGTGTCCTCCGATGCACTCGCAATCGAAGGTAGAGTTAATGGGCAGGGCATGTGGGTGTTCTTAGGCCACTCGACGGTGCAGACAGATTTTGGTTTTCTTCGGGAATCGAACTCGGGTTACCGAGAACGCCACTCGGAGACGCTAACCGCTCTGCTACCGCTTCCCCCAAAACGTAACGCATGACGACTATAAGTCATTATATTTGTAGAGACTTATTTGGGCTGAGTTAAATATGTACGTCCAGTTTTGTACACATTTTATTTATAAGTCCAACTAAGGAACATAAAATATTTACAACCAGTAAGTTAATGTTTGTGAACACAGCCAGGGAGTGACACGGAGCTCGTGTAGCGGGGCGTGTTGTAAGTAGTGTGTCCCGAGGCCTTCTCCCGTCTTCTCCCGTCTTCCGTCCACTTCTGTCCTCTGTCACAAGTGTCGTTGAACCTAACTTAATGCTGATAGCTATACATTTGTCCTGTGACCTACTTGGCTCTAGCTAAGAGAGTGCAAGCTGTCACTGGTTCTCCCGGTGGGGTGCAGGTCATTTGGTACTGAAGCGATTGGTACTGTGGTCAAGTGATCATCAGTTCACTTCGTCCACGCGCCATATGGGACAGGTTAATTAGGGCTCAAACCGTCTAGGCCACGAGTCAATTGGGACCCAACTCAAAATGGCCATAGTCAGATAGGACCCAAAACCGGTGAGAGAGAGAGAGAGAGAGAGAGAGAGAGAGAGAGGAGAGAGAGAGAGAGAGAGAGAGAGAGAGAGAGAGACTTCATCACTCGCCCGCGCACGAGTGTAGGACAAAACCCCCCTAGGACAAAACCCCCCTATGAAAAAAAACCTAGGAAAAAAAGCCCTGAGGACAAAACCCCCCTGGGACAAAAAAACAAAACAAAATTATAATACATTTTTTTATTCTTATTATGTTTAGTTTATGAACACTTCTCTGAGATGTAAAATATTACATTCATTATATAATGTATAGGTTTTGATAGATAGGTGTTGATAGGTTTGATAGGTTTTTACTTATAGCTACCATAGATAACACTTAATTTAGTCGCCAGCTGCAATAATGTTGCCAGGCGCCATATATTACGAATTATAGCATCACTACTGTTGTGTATGTACCACTGAAGATGATACATAGTAGTTTATATCATGGTTGTATAATCTACCCTGTTTCAGCGTTGTTTTATGCTTTGTATCTGCAAGTATATACGATTTCAAATTTCACTACTCGGTTTTTTTTTCGGGCGACGACGACGGCGGGAGGACACTCATGAACAAACACTAGATGGCAACCTTAGTGTAGCCCCATTATCAACGTCGCCACTCGGTTGATATATTTTTGTAATTTGTTCATTTATAGCCATATTATGACACAGATGAAGACACAAAATGACAGACTCTCCAGATAGCCCCTTCTGACTTTCCTGAAATCATGGATGTAGAAATGTAAGTATTAACGCCACCACACGTCTGTAAATAAAAAAGAAACTTTGTCCTGGCGACTTTAGTGTTATCTACGGTACATGGGGATTTACGGTACTTAAGTAGACAAAACAATGATCAGGTGGAGTGAAAAAACACAAAGAATGATTATAATATTTTTCATGATTACTTCAGTAATAAATTGCTTAAATTATATTTTTTCTTCTAATTTCAATGGTATTAAACTGAGGGGGTTTTGTCCTATTTCGCACTTTAGCTTAGGGGGTTTTGTCCTAGGGGGTTTTGTCCGAGGGGGGTTTTGTCCTAGGGGGGTTTTGTCTGGACCCCCACGCGCACACACGCACATTCCATTCCACACACACACACACACACACACACACACACACACACACACACACACACACACACACACACACACAGACACACACACACACACACACACACACACACACACACACACACACACACACACACACACACACACACACACACACACACACACACACACACATACACAGAATAGGAATATACGAACGATTCAAATAAGACTAGTTTCATAGCCAAACGCAGGAATCGATTATTATGTGTAATGAATTTTTTTTTTTTTTTTTTTTTTTTTTTTTTTTTTTTTTTTTTTTTTTACATCACAAAGAATTGGCCAAGGGCACAACAGAAATGGGTAACACAAAGCCCGCTTAGTTGCCAGTCCCTATAAAGAAGACAGTAAGAGAATAAACTAAAAAAGAGGGGTGAGCCAATTTAGTTCGGGAGGTGTCTTGTTACTCCTATTTTGAAAAGATTATAGTCATAGGAAAGTGGAAAAATAGAAACAGGAAGAGAGTTCCAGAGTTTACCAGTGAAAGGGATGAAAGAGTAAAGATACTGATTAACTCTTGCATTAGGAAGATGGACAGAATAGGGATGAGAATGAGTAGAAAGTCTTGTGCAGCGAGGCCGCGGGAGTCGGGGAGGCATGCAGTTAGCAAGTTCAGAAGAGCAGTGAGCATGAAAATAACGGTAGAAGAGAGCAAGAGAAGCAACATTGCGGCGGTGATTTAAATATTGAAGACAGTCAGTCAGAGGAGAGGAGTTGATGAGACGAAAAGCTTTTGACTCAACCCTGTTTAGGAGAGCTGTATGAGTGGATCCTCCCCAAACATGTGAGACATACTCCATACATGGGCGGATAAGGCCCCTGTAGAGAGCAAGCAATTGGGAGGGAGAAAAAAAAAGGACGCAGACGCCACAGCACACCTAACTTCTTAGAAGCTGGTTTAGCAAGAGATGAGATGAGATTTCCAGTTTAGATTTTTAGTAAAGGATAGTCCTAGATTGTTCATTGTAGAAGGAGACAGTTGAGTGTCATTGAAGAAGAGGGGATAGTTATCTGGTAGGTTTTGTCGAGTAGATAGGTGAAGAAATTGGGTTTTTGAGGCATTGAACAAAACAAGGTTTGCTTTGCCCCAATCAGAAATTATAGAAATATCAGAAGTTAGGCGCTCGGTGGCATCTCTCCGTGAATCACTTATAGTGTGGTGGCTTATGGCAATGATCGTTACCTGCTGGCCCAAAGCACCAAATTTGGCACACATATATTTTGGGCCAAAGCAAAACTTTTTGGAGGGGGGTACCCAATTTTTAAGGTCAAGGTCAAGGTTAAAGGTCAAACTTTGCTAATTGCCGTCTTTAGCCATTTCCAAAATAATTTTCAACATAAAAACGTGCTGTTATTGCCTAAATTACCGTTAATGGACTTGAGGGAGTCATATCAAAGGTCAAGGTCAAGGTCAGGTCAAGGTTAAAGGTCAAACTTCGCTAATTGCCGTCTTTTGCCATTTCCAAAATAATTTTCAACATAAAAACGTGCTGTCATTGCCTGAATTACCGTTAATGGACTTGAGGAAGTCATATCTAGCATTAAAGAGTTGTCTACATGGACTACCTCTATAAAGCACTACATGCATAACTGCACTCACCTAGATGAGGAGGGCACGTCATGCTTCACAGTCACCACGGCGTTGACATAGTGCTGTACACGCCAGACCAGCATTTTCGCATTTACAATTCCTAGCACACATGGGAACCGCCTTGCAGCCACACTTTATGAGTTCTCTACAAGCCACAGCAGCAGCTGGAAGCGTGGTCCAGATGGGATACCACCCAGTGTCTGACCTGGACCAACCGAAACCATCTGGGCTAGGGGCAGCAATGACTGGTTTCAGACTCTCTGTCCAGATACTGGCCTGGTACACACATCGGTTGACATGTTGGAGCAGTGCATTCTGTGTTGGTGGTAGCCTTTCCATCAGTTTCACCCTGTTAAGAAAGAGCTCTTGCCGAAGGTCGTTAACCTTGCTGTGTTGAGTCGTGCTGTCGTACATGGCACAGGTGAACTGCTCAATTACATTGAATACCGGAGATGATGTGTCTTGAGGAACGAATGCTGAGGATGATGCTGCGGTAAACCCTTCTGTCACAGTTGGGAGTGATTTCCAGGTCATCCAGGCTGATTTCTTCCCTTTACCATTAAACTGGGATGTCACATCACATCCAGTAAAGGTATGGAAGAAGGGCAGCGCTTTTAATTTGTCTTCACCAAGTTCCAGGCAGACAGAGTTGATGTGGTAGTACCGAAAGTGCCTCCCTGCACCAAATCCAACCCACAGATCCAAGTCAGGATACCGATTGACAAGACAGTAGAAAACTCCTACAAGGATCACAACCACGTCCCTGTGTTTGGCCCAAAGACCAACCAAAAAGAGGGTCCAAAGAGGCTGGTCCACCGCAATAACGGGTACTTGCCTAGGGTTTCGTACTGTTGTTATTTCTTTCAGTACTTCCATGCCGTGCTTGACCATAGCCATCGTTGCAGCCTTTCCATAGAAGAGTGGCAATAGGACACTTTTCCCAGGAATATCAGTGACTTCATCTTGGCGTGCAGAATGATGCACGGCCCAAGCCATGATATCCCCTTTTTCTAATTTGTCCTTTTCAGCTACTGGTATCCTTTCCTCTAACCACTGATTTTCCTCGCGTATTGCTTCACGTAGCACAGGTTCAGGTTCAGCGTGTTCCATAGCTGCTGCCTCTGTGACATTGACAGTGACTGTGTTGCAAGCGACAGCTGGAACTATTCGATAATTATCTGGAAGGGATGGATTTCTAGTTGGGGCCTGTGGTGGTATTTTGATGGGCTCTCTACTCGTTCCTTGGTTATTCTCTGCAGGAAACTGGAACACACTGATACTCGTGCCGTGGAATGATCCTTCAGCTGTTTGTGATGTTGGATTGTGATCCAGATTATCTAGCGCCCCTGCTGTGAACACACCGTCAAGGACTTGCACAGGGCATACCAAACCCACCTCTTGGTATCGTTCACACACTGCATTTGTCAGCCAGTCTTCCACCTCTAACACTTTTTCATAGCTGACGCTGATTCCGAGTTCATGGAGATGAGTCAACATTTTCTTGCTCCGGGTTTGAGTGTGGACACTCAAGCCTACGTACAAGGGAAGCGGTGGCTCTTTGGTCTTTTGGTGACGTGGTTTCTCTGCTACTTTGGGCTTTTCTTTGGAATTGAATCTAATCAGCTGGCATATTGTCAGACATGCTTGTGAATTTCTTGCTGTCTGCTCCTTGCTGTTTGATCCATATAACAACATGGAGATCAAGACCTTGAGAGAATTTGGCACTGAATCATCTTGGCAATCTGGGGTGAAACTTCCATCAAATGTACGGAATTTTGTCTTGGAGATTTCTTGTCGTATTACCTTTGCCACGTGTACCATTGAGAGAGCGTCTTTCTCAAAATCACGAGAGTTCAACTCCTCTTTCAAGAGCTTTTGAAGGCCTTCATTAAAAACAAGGACTGTTTGCTTGCCAACTGATTGTTCCTGACACTGATCCTGGTAATGTCCCAGAAGTTTTTTTTTCAGTCGTATCTTATTCACCTGTTTCTCATACCCCAAGGCTGCAAAGCGAGTTACACACATTTTGTGCAGATCTGCTAATGGAAATATGTACTCCCCCTCCTCGACATTCGTTTCAATGAAAGATATTATTTCTGCGAATACCCTCGAGTCTGTCATTGATTGATCACTTGAATCCGATAATGTAGCCTGAGATCGTTTGTAACTTCTGTATCGAACGCGGAATGCATCCATGCATTGTTTGTGATACTTTGCTTCAATAGCAGCAGGATCCCCACCCGCAATAGTAGCTAACAAATCAGTATCCTGTAGTGCTTCTGCTTGTTCTCGCAGTGTTTTGTCTAGTCCTAAAGCTGCACAACTGTGAAGCACACCATCTGACTTATTACAAAATATACACATGTTGCAACACTTGAGTTGATCAGGTAGAGATACCCGTTTGGACTTTCTTTGTCCAGTACTAGCACCATCGCCAGAGTGGTCAACATTCCTCTTTCTAGCATTTCTCTCCTGTGCACTTAGCAGTTTTGATTTGGCAAATAACAAATGACAGTTTTTATGCCACTTGGCACAATTTACATTGAGATCGTTTGCAGTCACATCATCATCGAAACAAATACAGGCAGGCAATGATTTAAGTTCTTTAAACCCCTGTACATTTTTCATGAAGTCCTCGTATGCTTGTGAACCTTTGCCATCCTGTTGTGTTGCAGGACACTTTAAAGCACCGACTGCTGTACCGCATATAATGCACTTTGACCAATCCATGTTGTGTTGAAGATTGAAATGCAAACTCTCCTCTACTTGCTTGGG
>JACEEZ010003493.1:193866-233866 GCA_016584305.1 Chionoecetes opilio | reverse complement strand
TACTTGTTTTTCGGTTTTCCTCCTCTTCCTTCTCCTATTTGTTTGATGGAAACTGAAGTATGAGCAACATTTAATATTCAACCATTGTGTTAAATTCATGAAAATCGCTGCTGTTCCCCCTCCCGGTTCTCCAACCCTACTTTTTATATCAAATTATCTTTTTCCTGCGTCTGTTTTCCAGTCTATGATTTTCAACTTGAGCTCTCCACCTCTCGATCATGTGTTTCGCCGGTCTGAATGCACGCTTTCTTAGCGGCCGTCAAAGTTTTAATGAATTTTTTTTAGGTCTTTTTTGAATTGTTCTTATTGTTAATGCTGTGCTTTTTGGCGTTACTTTTGATCGAGTATTTTTTCTCTTATTTTTTCGTAAGGAATTAATCTTCATCGTTTCGGAACGGCAATAACAACTCGTTTGATTGAGTTGATGTTTTATTTATGTTGTTGTTTTTCATCTTTTAGCTTCGCTTTTTCTTAATTGTTTCCCTTTGTGCTTTCCCTCTCCTGCCTTGCGTCATCTCCCTTCCTCCCTCCCCCATATCCGTCCTGTCCATCCGACCCCCCCCCCTCTGTACGTTTGTCTGTATGTCTGTCTTGTCTGTCTGTCTGTCTGTATGTCTGTGTTTGTCTGTCTGTCCTCGCTCTCATTTTCTCTCTCTGTGTCTCTGTCTCTCTCTTTTATCTCAGTCTGCCTGTTTGTCTGTCTGTCTATATGTATCTCTTTCTGTCTCTCTCTCTCTCTCTCTCTCTCTCTCTCTCTCTCTCTCTCTCTCTCTCTCTCCTCTCTCTCTCTCTCTCTCTCTCTCCTCTCTCTCCTCTCCTCTCTCTCTCTCTCTCTCTCTCTCTCTCTCTCTCTCTCTCTCTTAAAATTTTCTCGATATTTAATCCTCTCCTCTCTCAGTCTTCCTCCTCTCTCTCTCTCTCTCTTCTCTCCTTCCCATCTCCTGCTCTCTCATCTCTCTCTTGTAAGAAAGTTTTTCGATAATTATAATTCCTTCCTCATTCGAGATTCCTTCCCTCCTGGCTCCTTTTTTCTGCTGCTGTTTTCCCTCCTTTCACCATTTCCTGCCTCCAAAATCGTACTTGCATTTAATTTTTCCCCAATTTTTTATTTTTTTTTATTTAATTCTCTATTTTCTCTTTTTTCCACTACTTTTACCTCCATTCATCATATTGCAACATCCCTCTCTATTATGTCTTTCCTCTTTTCACATGTCTTCCCTCTTCTCATTTATCCTCATACCTCGAGCATCTTCATTCTCATTTTCGCTTCAATTCCTCTGCGTTTAACTCATTCTCATCATGTTCCCTCATCGCCGCTGTAAATCACGCAGCCTGCTCGGTCGCACCAGATGCTGATGTAGGAAAATTTTTTTTTTAGCACGGCTTCACAGGGAGGAGGAGGAGAGGGGGAAACATAACAAACAAAAGGAAGTAAGGAGTCTGCAAAATGCCTTTATGTCACAAAAGGGCAGCCCCTGCTTACCTACTATCATATATCAGTCCTATCTATGTATTTATTTAACTTTCTTTTTAAAGCTTTCCATCATAATATCGATCAGTACTTGACTGCTTAGCTTCTGCCATTCATTCACCACCCTATAAGTGAACCATTCCTGCTCGTTTTCCTACTTTAATTTGAACCTATATAACTATAACCTCTTGTTGCCTGCTGGTTCTTTATTTTGATCATTATTTCCTTCAGGTTTTGTTACCGTCTTTCTATTACTCCCTCCCTCCCTCCTTTTCTTTCTAGTTTTCTTTTCTATACATTTTTCAAGATTTGTAATCTGCTTTTTTTTTGTACCGTCCATTCGCTTTTCTTTCCTACCATCCTCCTTTTCTTGTGCTTTCCCCAGGACCTCACCACCCTGCTTCCCTTCCTCCGTCCTCTTTTCTACTTATTTTTTTTATTCCTTATTTCTCTCATACCCTTTCCCCCGCTCTTTTTTTTTTTTAAATTTTTGCCTGACCTTTACATTTGGGGGTGATCCTAAAACTTTTCATTTGTCTCTTATCTCTTTTTCTTACCTCCCGTTTTATTCCTTCTGCCGCTTGTCGTCACGTATCGATCTCTTCCTAGTTTTTTCATGTCTTCATTTGTTCCTCCCCTTTATATTTTTGATATTATTTTCCTTATTGGTGATTCCATTTATCATCTCATTTATTTGTTTATCCTCGCCTCCCTCTTCATCCACTCCTTCATTGTAATTTTTTTTTATATTATATTTTTCCATTTTTTTTTCCCTTTTTCTTCGCCTTCCCTTAATTCTTCCCTCTTCCTTGTCTTCTTCCCCATTTTGATCCATTTAGCTTTGTTTTTAAACTTCTCCAAACTTTCTTCCTTCCATTCTCACTTTCTTTTCTCTCCACCTGTTTTTGGCCCTATCCACTAATCTCCCTTCCCTCCTTGTGCCTCCATTTTTTTGTCTTCCCTTAACCTCCTTCCCTGATCTTTCCTCTCCTTATCCCTCCCCAATTTTTTTCCTTCCCCCTTTTCCCCTCCCCTTCGCCCCCTGCTGCGTTAATGGCATGGTAATTCATCCTACCTCTCGACCTTTTCTTTTTTCTTCTCACGTTTGCCTTTTAAAGTTGTAGGAACTTAACATCACATCCTTAAGAGGAGGGATGAGGGAGGAAAATGGTGGATAGGATAGAGGAATAAATGGATGGAAAAGGGAGAGGAGCGAGGGAGAGATGGAACAAGGAAGGAGAGTGGGGTTAAAGAGATGAGAGGAATGAAGATAATAGGAAGGGGGAGAAGAAGGGGAGCAGAGAGAGATAGGATTGAAAGAGAGAGCAAGAGAGAGAGAGAGAGAGAGAGGAGAGAGAGAGAAAAGAGAGAGAGAGAGACAGAGAGAGAGAGAGAGAGAAAGAGAGAGAGAGAGCAGGATGTAGAAGGGAAGGCAGAGATAAACAAATTACCAACGAGGAATTGAAGAAGATTGAGAATGGAAATGTAAAGGGTTGAGGAAAAGCAAAGATAGGTACGAGAGCGATGATGATTTAAGGGGAAGTAAGGAGGGAAAAGGTGGCGAGAGAAAAGGGGGAGAGAGGAGCCGCGACCACCTTGTGTGTACATTATGGATGCTGAGTAACTGAAAACTTCGCCTTAAATCCTTTACAGCCTCGAGCGCGACCTTGACCCTTTTCCCTTATGTGCAACGTCTTTCATTGAGGTGACCTAGTGATTACCTAGGTCAGGTTCAAGGGGTCACGGTCTTTTTGTGCTTTGCTAGATATCATAATAACTTTTTATCTTTACTTCTCTTTCCTTGCTCCCCTCCCTTGCCTTATCCCCCTCCCCCTCTGATTCACCCCCGCGTCTGGAAAGGCATGAGGGCGTGGGAGGCGAGACAGGCGCCACGCGGGACACGTCTAAGCAGAGTTAGCGCGGCGGTCATCGCCTGAGGCTCATCTTCCTTTGTATTGGAGATGGAGGTGGCGTTGGTGATGGGGGTGGAAGTGGTGTGGGTGTGGGGGTGGGGGGGGGGGGGGGTGGCGTGTGCGCGCGTGCGTGTGTGCGTGTGTGTGTGTGTGTGTGTTCGCCTCTCTACGTATTTCCTCCTCTAACTCTGTAAACATATCTGTCTAAGTGTCATGCTTTTCTCAGTTTTTTTTGTTTTCTGTAATATCGACTTGAGCCAAACCTTACCACCACCACCACCACCCCCAAACCACCAACCCCACCATCACCACCATAAAACCAGTATTCCTCACTCCCAGTATCACTTTAACATTACAGGTTTAAAACAAAAAGCAGGAGGGAGGCGATACAAATAAAATATGGATCTTGTAGGATGCCTGTAAGGAGCAGGAAGAGTATATTGAAGGAGTTTTTCTTTACTTCTGTTTTCCTACTTCATCCCTCAAACTCTATGGCTATACCTTACTTTCCTTCCTGCCTTTAATCTTTTCGCTTTCCACTTCCACAAATGTTTCCCCTCCCCCCCTCCCTCCCTGCCACCATTTCACCAGTTTGATATATGCTTCCAAAAAAGACTGCGGGTAATGGTCTCATTCCGATTCTTTTTGTGATTGTTTTGTTACCTTTTGTTTAGAAATGAAAAGGATGGAAAAAATGCGTGGAAATTCGTTTATACACAGAAACAAAACCAAAAACGGAAAAAAGGGCTTTGCCCCCCCCACTCCCTCCCCGTAAAAACAATAAACTGAAGCGAATGATTTAGAAGAAAAAAGTAAAATTACATATAGTGGTTGTGAAAGGGAGGTGAAAAGTGGAAAGGGAAAACTCCATGGTTTTTTCTCTATCGCTTCTCTCTCTCCTCTCTCTCTCTCTCTCCTCTCTTTTCTCTCCCCTCTTCTCTCGTCTCTCTCTCTCTCTCTCTCTCTCTCTTTTTCGGCGGGAGTTTTAATTATAGGGGTTTCGTGAGGGGCGAAACAAATAATGACGAAAAATGTGAATCCTTCAAAATTAGTTTAATAAAGGGCTTCGTCACCTTTTTTTTCATTACTTTTTTGCCACTTTTTTTTTGTGCTGTCGTGCCGCCTCTGTTTATCCCTCCACTTGATGTGTGTCTGTCTGTCTGTGAAGAGCATATGTCTTCATTATTATTTTTCTTTCTATATGTCTGTGGGTTTTGTCTGTGTCTATCTGTTTTATCTCTCCCTTTCCCTCCCTCTCTCTCTGAAGACCCATAATATTACCATTCTTCTCCCAGTCACTCACCCATCTTTCTTCCCCCCATTCCCTTTTGGGGCCGTGTAACTATCCCATTTACAAGTAATAAACACCCTTCCATTCTTCTCCTTCCCTCTCTCGGTACCCATTTTTTTTCCTCCCTCACTCGCCCCCGCCCACTTTGTTTTCTTGTTTCACACGCATCGCTACCTCCTTTCCACCACCTGCTCGGCCACTCACTCACTGGCAGTCCCCTCGGCCATTTCTCACCTGTTTTCCTGGGTGAAGGTGTTTCCCGGGGCCCCGTGGTATCGACAGGTGGGATGTGTCGGTGCGGTCGGGATTGGTTCATGCTTCATTCTTTTTCCCCCCCCTCACCCGTGCGTGCGTGCGTCGTGCGTGCGTGCGTGCGTCGTGCGTGCGTGCGTGCGATGCGTGCTGCGTGCGTGCGTGCGTTCGTGGTGCGCGTGAGTGCGTGCGGATGTGAGTGATAGGCTTGTGGGCGAGTATGTGTGCATGTCAGTGTGTGAGGCAGGCAGGGAGGGAGGCCACGCTTTCAAGAAGAGTGACAGTTTCAGGTTTTGTTGTGTTATTGCATTGGCCAGAGTGTTGATTTAGAGAGAGAGAGAGAGAGAGAGAGAGAAAAGAGAGAGAGAGAGGGGAAAAGAGAGGAGAGAGAGGGGAGAGAGGAAAAGAGAGAGAAAAAAAGGACAAAGGAGGATAGACAAACAGACAGGCAACAAATCAGAAAAATCAACACTAAAAGAGGGAATGTACAGTAGGTTGGGGCTGGGTTTTGTTAACACAGGGAACATAAAACGACAATAAATCAGTAAATCAATAAATCAACTCATCACATCAATTCATCAACTCATTACGTCAATTCTTCAAATCATCACTCAACTCATCACATCAATTCATCACATCATTCTCAACTCATCGCAGCAACTCATCACATCAATTTTTCAAATTATCACATCAAATCATCACATCAACTCATCACATCAATTTCTTTCATTTCATCAACTCAACTCTCCACATCAATTCATCAACTCTCACATCAATTCTTCAAATCATCACATCAACTCATCACATGAAATCGTCACATCATTCATCAACCCATCACATCAAATTTATAAACTCCATCCCATTTACACATCACCAACTATTATTTTTTTCATAAGACATCATAAGTCTTCATCATACACGTCCCTTCTTTAACTGGTGACGTCATCATAACTACACCTGCCCCTGAACCCCTTTCCCGGTCCTAATTGGCTAAGGACCGTAGCCAATCACATCCACCATTTCCTAAAAACCTGGGAAAACCCCCTCACCTCCATTATGCTTCCATACCCCGAATCCTTTTCTTCCTTATGGCTTTGCCCCGACTCGCAAATCTTATTGGCTCAAACATCAGACCAATCATAACACGGGTTTCATTTGTCCTCGCACGCTGATTGGCCGCTATTTTAGGTCAGGTTGGGCTGTGTCATGTTTATGTTTGCCAAGGGTTTTTGATTATACCCGGCTTAATATGGTTGTGGGGTGTGTGGTGTGTGTGGGGGTGTGTGTGTGGGTGTGTGTGTGTTGTGTGTTTGTGTGTGTGTGTGTGTGTGTGTGTGTGGGGTGTGTGTGTGTGTGTTTTTGGTGGAGAATTGCTTTAATTTCTTCCTCGACTGTGACAAGTGACCCTCCATAATTTTTTTTTTCCTTTGTTTTGTCATCTCTCTCTTTCTCTCTCTCTCTCTCTCTCTCTCTCTCTCCTCTCTCTCCTTTTCTCTCTCTCCTCCTCCCTTTTCTCTCCCCCCTCTCCTCTCTCTCTCTCTCTCTCTCTCTCTCTCCAGCTTGTATCATTTGCCTACACGGTACACGTCTAATTACAGGTATTTTTTTCCCTGCCCATCTTTTCACATCTGGGACCAAAAAATCCTTTATTAGTCCCTCCCGTTTGTCTTTCCCCATTAACCATCTTGATCTTACTCGCACTTTCTCTTTCACATTATTTTTAGTTTTCCTTTAAAAACCTTTGTGTCTTGTTTTTTTTCTTCTGACTTTTTGGGTATATTTTTTATCCCTCATCTTCTTGCTCTCTCGTTCTTGTTCTTGCATATCTATCATTTAATTTTGCTAGAGTTAGTGTTTTATTTATCGCCTGCTTCTACATACCACTCTTCTCTCTCTCTCCTCTCTCTCTCTCTCTCTCTCTCTCTCTCTCTTTCCTCTCTTCTCCTCCCCCTCTTTTCTCTCTCCTCTTCTCTCTCTTCTCTCTCTCTCTCTCTCTCTCTCTTCTCCTCTCTCCTCTCCCCTCCCCTCTCCTCATCCCCCTCTCTCCTTCTCTCTTCCTCCTCTCCCCTCTCTCTTCTCTCTCCTCTCTCTCTCTCTCTCTCTCTCTCTCCCCCTCTCTTTTCTCTCTCTCCCCTCTCATCTCTCTCCTCTCTCTTCTCCCCCCCCTTTCTTCCTCTCTCTCCCCTCTCTCCTCCTTTTTCCTTTTCCTCTCTCTCTCCTACCTCTGTGAGAGGGTTAAGATAAATTTGGGAAGAAAGGTATGTAAGAGCAAGTGAGAGGAATGAGAAGGAGAGAAGGACATTGAAGGCATTGAACTGTATCATTGGGGGAGGGAGTAGAATGATGAAAAGCGAAGGAGGAGGAAGAAGAGCTGGATATTATGATGATTATGATGAAAATAAAAGCATACACTAAAGACTAAAAAATAGGAAAATCGAAAAGGAGGAACAGAAAGAAAAGAGAGGATACAGTTTAAAAATCCTTAGTGTAGATATTGATAATGATGGTGATTTTCCCCAGTTGGAAAGAGGGGAAGGAGCAGAAAGTATTCGGATCAAAATAAGAAAGTAGGTATGGATGATGAGTTTGAATGGGAAAGGAGTGAATATTCATGAGGAGGAAAGGGGAGTTTTAGGGAGGAAAGGCTGGAGGGGGAATGACAGGAAGGAAAGTAGTACAACACTCAAGTTAGGAGGAAAGAGAGAGAGAGAAGAGAGAGAGAGAGAGAGAGAGAGAGAGAGAGAGAGAGAGAGAGAGAGAGAGAGAGAGAGAGAGAGAGAGAGAAGGGGGTCCCTAAGGCAAGACCTTGGGGGAAATTTCACATCGACATTAGTATACATAACCTCCTTCAGACCCAGAATCCCCGTGAGCCAACCTGGCTTTAGTGCGAGCCACGAGAGGAGGAGGAGGAAGAAAGGGAGAGGAGGTGAAAGAGGGGAAAGGGGGGAAATGAAGACCAGAACGGAAATAGAAGTGTTTGACAAGAAGAAAAGATGAGTGAAATATAGATAAGGGTCCGCAAAAATACAGGGGAAATTTTAACAATGGCGAAGTAGAGTTTTTTGGGATAAAAGGAGATAAGAGAGGAGGAGGAGAGTAGGAGGGGAAGGAGGAAAAGGAGGTTGCTGGAGGGGAGTAGACGGCTGAGTATAATGAGAAACTACTCTACCTAGTGTTATACTTCCCTTAAACCACCAGGCAGCCACACTCACCTAGCAGCTTCTTTCTCCTCAAATTTTTCACCCAAACCTTCACCTTCCCTACTTAATCCTCCTCAAATTTCCCCTGACAGCCGTACGCTCCTTTTCCACGACCTTTTTTTTTCTCTATTTTCTTTTACACCTCTCGCCCAGTTTTGTTTTTTAACCTTCTCAAAACTGAACTTCTTCACATACCAACATTATGTCTTTCCATTTCCTGTACTCCTCCTCGCTTTTCTTTTTTTTATGCATTAGATTTACATTCTTTACACTTATCTTTCCACATATGTCATTCCTTTTCTTTTTATTTGATCTTGTCCTCTTTTTTTCTACCTCTTCACTAACATTCTTACCGTTATCCATCCACGAGACTCATTTTAATCACTACCGTTTAATCGTCTCCCTTTTCCCGTTAATCTTTACCCCCATCAATTTCCCCCCTCGTACATAATATTCAGGATCTTGACGTTAAACTTTCTACTTCACTACAATATTAGCTAACCGTCCTCTATAAACCTTCGCCCCGCAAAGCCCTCATCCCCCTTCTTATCTTCCTCGTTGCCGCCAGCTTCTTTTATATATGACTCTATTTTCAATACATTTTATTTCTATTACTTTTCTTTATCCATTTTCCTGATGTCCTTTTCGTTGTTTTTTACTCCTCCTCAATCCTCTTTTCCCGTCTTCTCTCTCTCTCTCTCTCTCTCCCCTCTCTCTCCTCTCGCTCTCTCTCTCCTCTCCGCGCTCTCACTCTCTCCTCTCTCTCTCTCTCTCTCGTCTCTCTCCGTCTCTCGCTCTCTCCTTCTCTCCTCTCCTCTCTCCCCTCTCTCTCTCTCTCTCTCTCTCTCCTCTCTCTCTCTCTCTCTCTCTCTCTCTCTCTCTCTCTCTCTCTCTCTCCTCCTTCTCTCTCATCTCCTCTTCTCTCTCTTCTCTCTCTCTCTCTCCGTCTCCTCTTCTCTCTCTCTCCCTCTGCCTCCTTCCCTCTCGCTCTCCCTTGAATTTTCTGTCTTCCAACCCTTCTTCTCTTCCTTTCCTCATCCGTTCCATTCTTGCTCCTCCGCATCTGCTTCCTCCCACCTGCTCGCCTGTCATTCGTAATCTTCTGTCTTTTTCTTTGTTAATCTCCCTTTATTCTTTCCTCTTGCATTTTTCGACTTCTTTCGGTTTTCATTCATCGGAGGGAAACTAAAACACCACCTTGCCAACTCTCCGTTTTGGGTGTATCTAAATGTGTCTTGAGTAGCACCTAGGCAGGTAAATGTGTCCCGGGAGGGCGGGATAATGTGCCGCCATGACAAGGAGATGAATATGAGGGTTACGGGTTTATGCGTGTCTCTCATTTCTATCTGTTATTCTTGACCCAAATGTAGTTTTTTTTGTTTTACTAAGATAAATTACTACTATTATTACAGCTTCACTACTGTGCTACTACTATACATACTACTACTACTACTACTACATACTACTACTATCTACACTTACTACTACTACTACTTATACTACTACTACTATTCTGCTTACTACATAACTATACTATATCTACTATAAACTACTACTACTACTTAACTACTACTACTATTACTACTACTACTAACTACTACTATCTACTATCTACTACTACTACTAACTATCTACTACTTACTACTACTTACTACACTACTACAACTATACTACTACTTACTGCTGCTACTACACTACTACTACTATACATACTACTACTAACTACCCTACACATACAACTACTACTACTATTACTACTACTACTACTACTACTACTACTACTACTACTACTATCATATTCAATTATAATTATATTTCTACTGCTACAACAATTACCATTAATATTATAACTACTACTACTACTACTACTACTACTACTACTACTACTACTACTACTACTACTCACCTCCCATCACCTCCACAGCCAACCCTGCCCCCCACTTTTACTCGTTCAGGAGGCGCGAGTTATGGGTGATGGGTAATACATCGGCGCCTGTGAAAACATCCTCGCCTCATTTATTTATTGCCTTTCCTTTTAGTTATTTATCGCAGCGGGCGGTGTAAAGTTTCGTGATGTGTAAAGATTCGTGGATGCATTTACGGTAGACTGTGATCGACACTTCTCCTTTTATAAACATGATAAGGTACATACTGTTTGTAATCACAGTACATTATTGATTCACTTGGGAAAATGTTGTTGCGCTTATGAACGAAATTGTGTCATAAATTATCACAGCAAAATCTAATAATTGAAAGTAGTTAATGTGTTGTTAATTTGATGTGATGTGTAATTTGATGTGTTGATGAAAAAGTGTTAATGTTTTAATTGGGATAAACAGGATTAGAACAAGTTGATATGATGATAGTGTAATGGTGGACAGGCTCGCGTTGTGATGATATGATAACAGTACTGTAAGATAGACCTGAACCGTATTCATAAGTCTTTGAAGTAACTAACATTTACCCTTGCCTCTATTTGTGGCTAAGGACATGTAGAACGCCGACACCTAACAACAAACATCCTTAAGGGACAGTCCCTGGAGAGACATGCCATTTACACAGCGAAAAAAATAGAACTAAGGAAGGAAGGTAAAAGCCTACAGGCGCTATAGGCTCCAACGTAAAAAAAAAAAAAAAAACGCCGCAATAGGACACACGTCAAAAGCTTAGTGTCTAAATAACCCCATGGCACGCAAAAGACCTATGTACGTATATATCATTGTGTGTGTGGGTGTGTGTGTGTGTGTGTGTGCGTGTGTGTGTGTGTGTGTGTGTATGTGTGTGTGTTGTTAGGTAGGTAGGTAGGTAGGTAGCAGCACTAGAGCAGCATAGTCCGCATATAAACCGAAGAAGAGGGGGCTAGAAATCTTGAAATTTCATGTAAACAACCCACCAATCCTGCCATCAAGTGGACCACCAGGACCACTAACAGAGCTATCGATCAAGGAGGGAGAAGCAGAAAGTAGTAGGAGACAAAAGTACGCGGATGATAGGAAGAAAGTAAAGAAAGTATGTAGAAAGGAGAAAGAGGGAATATATGTCATCTCATGGAAAATTATTATATACCAAGTAACTTGTGTCTCCCTACCTACGTTCCTTCCTTCCTCTCCCCACCCTCCACCAGGTCCATACATCTGCTTCTCCCCACCCCCCATGCGCCTCATAATGACGCGACTCCCATATCTCCTCCGTGTATCGTTAAAATACAATATAGTCGGCAGGCCAACCCTAGGAAAGATGCCTAAAAAAAGTTTTGATGGCATTTTTTTTTTCAAAGCTGGCAACCATGCTAGAAAGAATCACTATGGTGTAAGGTTTTAGAAACACCCGGTTGCCAAAATAGCATTTGACCTTTAAAGTCAAATTTGGAGGTCAAAGGTCAAATAAGGTCAAATTTAGTTTTTCCCTCTTTTATCTTATACTTTCAAATAATTTTAGGTCTGGCATGGAAAATTGAGGAAATAATGAGATACATGGGTTTAAAATTCCATAATAATAGGTAAATAATAATAATAATAATAATTTTATTTGCATCCGAAAGCATATAGGAAAAAAGAGCACAGAACAACAACATAACATACAGACATGAGGGAGTGAACTTAATAAAGTAAATAAAATATAATATATACAAGTGGGCAATATAGATACTGC
The DNA here is from genome assembly GCA_016584305.1 of Chionoecetes opilio. Classification (NCBI taxonomy): domain Eukaryota; kingdom Metazoa; phylum Arthropoda; class Malacostraca; order Decapoda; family Majidae; genus Chionoecetes; species Chionoecetes opilio. The sequence continues at coordinate 222,088 of JACEEZ010003493.1, read as the reverse complement.
TGTACAGTGTGAGGGGAGGCGGTAGCATAGTGGTTAGCGTCACCGGGTGGCGCTCGCGAAGAACCGAGTTCGATCCCGAGTGAAACCCATAAATCCACTTAAAATATTTCTGCACCGTCGAGTGGCCTAAGAACACCCACATGCCCTGCCCATTAACTCTACCAACGATTGCGAATGCATAATGTTCTTGGCTAGTGTAGTGGATAGTGTTGTTGGCTTCCAAGCCATAACTGGCTGTGATACTGTCTCGTCCTTTGCTGGACATGGGAAAAAATCATGCTGGATTGAATCATGCGGTTGAATCGATTTTGATGTTGAATCATTCGGTTGTGATGCAGACGGATGCCTTGACATCGCAGGCAGTGGACATGGTCTGGATAAATATTACTTGCCAAAGGTATTAGGACACAGGGAAAATTATATTCAACCATCGTAGTGCCTTCTTGATGAGGAAGGTTTATTTTTAGGAAGAAGTGACGTTAAAGGAACTTTACTTTGTGTGTATTTCGATTTATAATGGAGTAATGAGCATTTTAAATCCTAATTTCCTTCACAATTACCTATTATTTTTCAACTTAAAACCCTTGTAAATCATTAAATCCTCAATGTTTCCTGCCAAACCTTACATTACTTGGAAGTACACAATAAAAGAGGGAAAATACAAAATTTGACCTTTTTTGACCTCTGACCTCCAAATTTGACCTTAAAGGTCAAATGCCATTTTGGCAACCGGGTGTTTCTAGACCTTTATACCATAGTGATACTTTCTAGCATGGTTGCCAGCTTTGAACAGAAAATGACATCAAAAGTTTTTTTGAGGGTCTTGGCCTGCCGACTAATATGTTGTGATGGGTTAGTCATCTCCGTCAGTGTCGTGGTGTGTGTTGACTGAAAGAGAGAGAGAGAGAGAGAGAGAGAGAGAGAGAGAGAGAGAGAGAGAGAGAGAGAGAGAGAGAGAGAGAGAGAGAGAGAGAGAGAGAGAGAGAGAGAGAGAGAGAGAGAGAGAGAGAGAGAGAGAGAGAGAGAGAGAGAGAGAAGATATACTTTGATCCTATCTAGACACTTTGCAAGTACCAACTATAAGGTTATTGACTATACAAAGTGCTACCACTCCAGGACGAACTTGGTGGGCTCGAACCGCTGACTAAATGCAGGGACGCTACACGCGAGACCGCAGCTCTACCAACCGAACCACCGTGACGAGTAGAGAGAGAGAGAGAGAGAGAGAGAGAGAGAGAGAGAGAGAGAGAGGGGGGGTAAGGTTAGTGTGGGAGGAAGAGAAAATAGCGAGAGGAGGGCACTAAATTATCGGAAATGGCCCTTTTTGAGGACCCAGGGGCATATTCATCGGCAGGGACCCGAGCCAGACACTAAGGGGCGGCCATTTTCATGCTAATTTACGTCTATTAACCAGATCCATCTTTATTATTATAGTAAATTCCACTTTATTGGAGCTCGGTATTTATGGGTAGGCTTTGTTGTGTGCGGGAGAGAGGGATGCTGCGCCGCTGCCGCCAAAGTGAACGAGGCTTTGTGGGAGCTTCAGGGGGGTTTCTGAAGCCTCATTCATTGACGTGAAGTGCTTTGAAGGTCGATTTTTTCATTTTTTCATGTTTTTTTTTGAGGTTTGATTGATGTTTTTGGTCAAGGCATTGTTGTATAATTTGGCGTGTATATATTACTATGAAAGTACAGGATGAGCTCTTAAAAATTCATGTAGAGGTTTATTTATGTCTATAAATATTGTATTGTAAATATTGTAAACGCTGTACTAAAAAAAAGTACATGAAATGTATAAAAGATAATATAGTGTTAACGAATTAAAACGTATTTCCTGGACCCGGACTTCCATGTCATTGAAGAGGGACGATGGAACAGAAGGGACAAAGGAAGACTGCCCATCGAGGAACGGTTGTATGAGTGCAGTGAAGTGCAAACAGAAAAACATGTATTTGAGCAATGCCCCTTATCGCAACAGTTACGTGATTTTTTTTTTATAAAATTTCAACGTTGGATAATCTAATGAATGAGATAAATGGTTATGGCGTGATTTGTTCTGCTGTTCATGAACATTTATTGCTATTTCAAGGTTGAAATCAACGTTTTCTTATTTTGGCATGAATATTCTTCAATGTTTCATTCATTTTGTTCCTCTTTTCGATTTTTGTTTTTCGATTTTTACCTTTTCGATTTTTGCAAAAATGGCCTTTTTATATTGGTTTTCTTAATTTTGATGTTTTACTTCTGCCACGTTTTGTATCATTAACTTATTAATTATTAGTTTTATCATTATTACCTCGTGTTCTGTTTTAATACAGGGTATAGATGATCTTAACATTTACAGTTGTTTTTTTGTTCTTTGTGTTCTTTTTAACTTGTAATTTGAGAAAATGTAATTCTATTTTATGTATCTTAAATGCGAAGTTAGTTTTAAATTTTTGCTTTCAGTAGTTTTGCTAAAATATAAGATTAAGCTGATAGGAAATGACATATATATGTATTACATGAAAGTAGATTTTAATGTGAAAATAGTACTAAGGTGCCACAACCTTTCCCATATACATTTTTTTAGACACTTGATACTTTTGTTAATTACTGATTAGAGTAAATTTCTGGTCCATGAGTGTTTTTGGCATACCATGTAATTTTATTTTATGCATTTTTGTGGACAATAAAATATCTATATTTCTATCTATCTATAGAATCTATCTATGTATATGTTAACGTATCACATATTTCAAAGTTTTCCTCACTGTTTTTGATATTTTGTTAGAGATCAGATCTCGTCTAAGCTAAAAAAAGGTCTACGTATAAGGTAAGATCATTCACGTACACAAGCATTACAGTGATAAAGTAAGAGTCAGAAGACTCTCAGAAACAAAAAAGTATCAAGTCAATATGTAATGCTATAGTAGATCAACGAAACTACCTTTTTTTCCTATATTCTTATCTCTTAGTATCAACTTTTGCTACGGCTTTCTCTCTCCAAAAATAATCCCAATAATGGACGTCTCCCTTAGGGAAGTTTGGTTATCAAGGTCAGTATACAAAGGCTTCCCGTAACGGAGGATATCTCGCCATGAGGACCAAAAACATGGACCCTTCTACCCCTTGGATGGCTGCAATAAAATGAGTCCCACCTGTTAATAGGTTCTGACAAAGTACTGGATCTCTATGAAGGTCTCCAGTAAAATAGTTTCATCTCCAGGATTAGGTGTGTTAACGGGGCTCCAAGTTTGCTGTAATAGTTGCGTTACGGTTCCTTTCACCAGACTCCCGGCCGAAGAAAAGGAGAAGCGTCGGATTTTCAGGAAACGTCTGGCCTGTGTCAAAGATCAGGCGCCTTGTAGTTATGTTAATGTATAGGTACACGAATTCGCTGTTTTTTCAAAGTCCATTTGAATTTCAACGTTTATGTATCCTTCATATCTGACAGAGGTTAGGATATTTTATTCACTACTCATTAGTTTGTTCAGTTTTCATTAAATTGTGGAAAGTCCTTTGGGTTTTCTGCAAGTTTTGAATTTGATGAAGATCAGACAATTTCTTGATTTTGTTTGCATATTTACCGTATGTTTTTCGCGTTAATATTTTTACTAATTTTATCACATTTGGAGTGCAGCAGAAAGTCTCGATACACCTTACTTACTTAAGTTGTCTCAGGAATAGCAAACTATGTTAAGTAAATAAACGAAGTAAAGTCGGGAAAGTCAAATCCCACACTCGACTCAGAAAAGGCAAACATACAAAGAGCGTAAATGACTTACAAATACCATCTGCATATATCTTTGTGTCCATCCATCTCACCCTCCCTCTGTTCATCTTTATCAATTAATATGTTTATATGTCTGTATATTTCTTGGTTAAAAGGTATATGTAACGCGGGAAAATGGGTTAAAACTTTGACTTATGACTGACGAAGAGTTTACGTTGAATGGGAGGGGGTAAAGTAATATATAAATGTCGAGTAATGAAATGAGTAATTTTCCTCCACTCCTCAGTTCTGAATCACTAAGTAAAAATATATTGTGATATATTTTTGTATCGGCGGTAGCTGGCGACGTCAGCTGGCTAGGCAAGGAGGAGGGCAAGTGACCATATTAGTTGTCTGTAGCGGTCCACGTGTCACAGTGGAGAGACGTGAAGGGAGGTGTGGTTTTCCCCCTTGGATAAGGGTCCAAGGTAGCTGTGGAAAGACGGCTGGATGAACGGCTGGATAAGGGTTCAAGGTAGCTGTGAAAAGCCGGCTGGAGGAGCGGCTGGATGAGCAGTGGGGAACACCTGTGAACGCCTCTGTGTGAACACCAGGGATACAGCTATGGATTAGTTTTATAGCTGGAGTGTGTGGACATTGATACTTGACTCAGCAAATCAGTGACGGGAACTTTAGTTAATGATTTAGGTTTAGAGGGTGTACATATGATTACGACGCTGATACTCGCGTCGTGTCGGTGTTGTTAGCATTAAGCATAATTTTAAGTGGAGAGCTACGTTAATGATTTAAGGTTAAGAAGGAGTTGGGAAGTAATTACTGGTGAATCAGTTAAGTGACAATATACTAAGATAAAGATAACGAGTTGTTATCTTTTACACCCATTAGTTCTGACATATTTTCTTAATCTTATAAAAAAAATTCCCACTTATTGTGGGTGGTGGCAGCATAATAGCCAGGATTGTGGAGCCTTCTTAATTTAACGTCAAGGTAAGAAACCTATAAGGGAGGGGCGCTACATATACATAGAGAGTATATGCAGATTGAATCACGTATAGCCAGCCACAGGACAGACAGCATTCAGGAGGCGCCCAACCACCGATCATCGACACAATAAACTATCGAAACGTAGAAAACGAGACGATGGAATATAATCTTACTTCTTTCCTTTGTACATTCGAGGAGAGGCAGTTTTCAATCACCTCGAATAAAATGTACTCCTCTATGCGAGCCGCACATGAATAAAGTTATATAAAAACAGACAATTGATAACGAGAACAGAATTAGAAGGAACATTTAATCATAGGTGGGCGCGATAACGAAAAAAAATATCACGATAACCGATAAATCGATAACGATAACCTTATCGGCGATAACCGATAACCGACAACTAACGATACATTTATCGCCCGATAAGGCGATAACCGATAAATCGATAAATTCAATATTCCGATACTAGCGATAACGATATTGATATTTTAAATAAATTTCTTTAAATGCTATCAGTAAACTGTTAGAAAACCCTTCATTTACCTTTTGCACACTAATATCTTCTAAATTCAATGTTTATCCTGTCTCTTCACTAATGAAAAGTACTGTTTTTAAGTAAAATAACTACATTTGAGACTGAAGCTGAGCGAACGTTTTGAGAAGACGTCAAGACGTTTAGCTGGGCTTAGACCGTTGTTCGGTTCCCAGCTCGGACCTACCTATTTCTGCTTCCATGTCGCGCGACTCACCCCTGTGCTAAACTGGAACCAGTAAATAAAATTATCGATTATCGCTAGTTTGGAACCAAAAGTATCGGCGATACCGATGAATCGATAACGCGGGGGAAAAAGATTCGGATAACCGATAACCCGATATCGTTATCGCGATAAGTTATCGCGATAATGTATCACGATAACGCCCACCTATGCATTTAATACCACACAAACTATCAGCAACGTATTTGAAATAGTTTTTGGAATATGAACTCTAAGCTAAGGAAGAAATATAAATAAAATGACTATTTATGACTTCAAGCCATCACCTTAATATTGAAATCCGCAGACGCGCTACTTAGAATACTGACTGACCTTGGGAGAAAAAATAACAACATGAAGTAGCAAATAAACTAACGAGAACAAAGCCTTGGTACAAATAAACTATAAAACAAAATATATGAAAATGTCAAAAGTCGATAAGTTTACCTAAAGAAATCCAAATATGCATCCCTAGAGATCATGAAAATTGAATTGAAAGCCTCAATAATATTAGATGGAAATATTTGGTAAATGAATTACGTGGATTTGAGAAGTTACCAGCCAACGTGTCTGAAATGCATGGTACAATAACCAGTTATATCTACATCTAAGACCTGGACATTAAGCATATACTGAATACATTGATAGAGAATGCAGGAATAAGTGCAGAGGGACAAAGGGCTAAGTCTGATGTGGGAGCAACCTAAAGATGAAATACGTACACTATCATAGGAAAATATATTATGTGGACACAACGATTTAAGATATCATACAAACAATAAAAGAGGCGAAATAAAGATTAATAGGAGGTTTAGATGAAGACTAGGAGGGCATGTGGCTAGAATATATACACACGGTGTAGTGCAAATGCGTCAGTCTGGAGATCAAGACGAGCGGTCAAGATAGAGTGACACTAAATGAAAGATGAAAATATCTTGCAGACTAAACATAACAAGGATTAACATGGTGTTTATATGCATAGAGAAAGCTGGAAGAAGCCTTTGTTTTGCTTTATAATTCTAATTGTTGATGATTACAATAATGATTTATTTCATTGTTTTAGTCATATTTTATAATAGTTTTAGTTTTAATAACACGTTTTTTTTTTTTTTTTTTTACATCCGTGCCTATAGTGCCTGTAGGCAGTGGTGACCCAGGGCTCAGATGGTAGGCTCTGGAGGTTCACTTGAGGGCTGCTGTGATGGTTGGCTCTCCCCCGTGGTGGCGCAGACAGGATTTTTATAGTGACACCTGTGATTAGAGGCTCATGCCGCCCCCCTGTGTCCTCCGATGCACTCGCAATCGAAGGTAGAGTTAATGGGCAGGGCATGTGGCTGTTCTTAGGCCACTCGACGGTACATAAAAGGTTTTGGGTTTCGTCGGGGATCGAACTCGGGTCACCGAGAACGCCACTCGGAGACGCTAACCACTCTGCTACCGCCTCCCCAAAACTCCCCTTATTGTGCATTATATTCATTTATAAAAAAAATTCGTATCTCAAAATAATCCTTGTTTTTTAAAATGACTATTGAAAATGTTTACTAGTATAAATGTAGAATTTTCGTGCGTTTGGAGAGAGAGAGAGAGAGAGAGAGAGAGAGAGAGAGAGAGAGAGAGAGAGAGAGAGAGAGAGAGAGAGAGAGAGAGAGAGAGAGAGAGAGAGAGAGAGAGAGAGAGAGAGAGAAAAAAAAAAGATGCTGCATCTTTTCTTTCTGGGTCTGTAACATAATTCATCTTGGGGAACGTCTCAGCCCGGGTCGTGAATATGATGAACTTATGGATCGAGTGACACATTTGCGATGGGAGGCGCGCGAGGCGAAATAGGTAAGAGATGGAACGAAAAGAAGGTGGTAAAGATGTTGCCTGATGAAAAATAATAGGGCTGATAAAGCAATAAACCAGAGAGATAGCGAGAGAGAGAGAAAAAAAAAAAGACACACACACACACACACTGATAGATGGTGGGAGAATAGAAGAAAAGTTAATGAGAAAAGATGATCCCGTGGAGGGGGAGGGGGGATAACAGACAGTTAGTCAGATCGTGACAGGCGAACTGGCGAACAGACAGACAGGCTGACGCCACTCTCCCAAATTTCTGATGCAATTTCCGTCATGCTGCCTTCGTTTTCTTTGACAGTTTATAAATTCCTGGGGGGGAGAGAGAGAGAGAGAGAGAGAGAGAGAGAGAGAGAGAGAGAGAGAGAGAGAGAGAGAGAGAGAGAGAGAGAGAGAGAGAGAGAGAGGAGAGAGAGAGAGAGAGAGAGAGAGAGGAGAGAGAGAAGAGAGAGAGAGGAGAGGAAGGAGAGAGAGAGAGAGAGAGAGAGAGAGAGAGAAAGAATATAAGAACATAAGAACATAAGAAAGCTACAGGAGGCCGTGAGACTTGCACGTGGTAGTTCCTATTACCTCACACTACCTACATCCACTTTTCATCCCCATCCATGAATTTATCTAGCCTCCCTTTAAAGCTCTCTAATGAATCCGCACTAACTACCTGTCTACTGAGCCCATTCCAATAATTTACCACCCTATTTGTGAACCAGTTTTTCCCTATTTCTTTTTTATTTCTACGCTTTTCCGGCTTGAATCCGTTACTTCTTGTTCTACCCTGGTTACTAGCCGTGAGAAGTTTTCCTACCTCTCCCTTAATATATCCCTTTATCCACTTTAAAAACTTTTATCAGATCACCCATTACTCTGCGTCTCTCGAGTGAGTGTACATTTCATAGCTTCAATCTCTTCTCATAACTAAAGTTACACATCCCTTGAATAATTTTGGTTATCCTTCTCTGCACTGAATTATAACAAGGTTTATATTCATCCAGTAATATGTGGACCAAACCTGAACCGCATAGTCTAGGTGGGATCTGACTAGAGCCACATAAAGCTTTAGAATAACTTCCGCACTTCTACTTTTAACACTTCTGGTAATTAATCCTAACACTCTATTAGCTCAATTTCTAGCCTCAATACATTGTTTCCTAGGTCAGAGGTTCGATCTCACCCCACTCCAAGATCTTTCTCACTTCTGAGAAGGTGATACATTTTATGTAGATACATTGCGTATGGTGTATCTATTACCAGGGTTTTTTCTACCAGCATTCATAACGCTGCACTTATCAATATAAATTCCATCTGCCATCTAACTGCTCACTCATTAAGTTTATCTAAGCCTTCCTGCAATATGTTTACATCAGCCCTGTGATCCAATAATCCTACCTACCTTTAGTATCATCAGTAACCTTGCTGATATCACAGTAATCTCACTATCTAAGCGTTGATGAAAATAAAAAAAATAGAAATGGACCCAACAGAGAGAGAGAGGTCTGAAGGAGGACGGAGAAAAGGACTCTCTCTCTCTCTCTCTCTTTATATATATATAAAATATATGTATATATGTAGTGCCCCGTTGCTAGATGTTAATTTGAAGGGCTCAACAACCCTGGGATTTACGCTGCCACCACCCACATTAAGTGGGAAAAAAAGATATTAAATACCAAATAATATATGAGGGGTAACTGAATTAAATGGACGACTCTTTAAACAGGGTTTATTTATAATTATATATGTCTTAAGTAATAAACATCCCCACTCGAGGGTTCAACAATAATAAATAAAACGGTAACGGTACAAAAATAAACTTAAATATCACTTGGGCTTAATTTAATAAAACAAATCGCTTAATCACTGTGACTAGGTAGTATACCTATCTCTACCTAGTCTCGTATCTGATAACATTCATGGCCTTAGCTCGTAAGCGTGTAGTCCGGGCGATCACAACACTTGCTGAAAACACTCCGCGGGCTCAACACACCATTTGTCTCAGCCAGCCTCTACACAGCGCTTCCATGTTTTCGGTGCTTCAATGACCTCCCTTCCATAAGGCCGTCGTCTTGTCCTCCGTTCACCCCCTAGGACCCTGTATGAACAGTACAAGTTACGGGACTATCGTGAATAATAAAATTTACAGGAAATCTTTACAAGTCGGACGTCAAACAGATACCTTTTATAGGTTTTCGGGTACGAATGTCCCCCCCAGTCTGGTTTGTACCGCAGCGAGTGGAAGAGAGTGCGTTTGGCCACCTGGCTTCTCCTTCCCCCGCTTTAGTAACCACGACGTCACAAGCGACTAGAACAGTGGACGAAAAAAGGGGGACCAATGCATCCTACTTTCTCTTTTTCCTTTATACATTACTTTGCCAATACAGAAATCCAAAACTTTTACAATACATATATCCAGCTGATTTGGGAAATGAGGAGTGAAGAAAAATTACTATTACCAAGTGGCTACATATTACAGGGGGGGGAGGCGGTAGCGGAGTGGTTAGCGTCTCCGATGGGTTCTCGGTGACCGAGTTCGATCCCCGAAGAAAACCAAAACCTTTTCTGCACCTTTTTCGAGGGGCCTAAGAACACCCACATGCCCTGCCCATCAACTCTACCTTCGATTGGGGTGCATCGGAGGACACAGGGGGGCGGCATGCGCCTCTAATCACAGGCGTCACTATAAAAATTCTGCCTGCACCACCAGGGCGAGGAAACCAACCATCACACCCCTCAAGTGAAAACCCCCAGAGCTACAATCCGAGCCCTGGGTCACCACTGCCTACAGGCGCTATAGGCACAAATGTAATAAAAAAAAAAAAAAAAAAAAAAAAATTAAGCTCATCTAGGTGTAAATTTCCGTCAATCCTGTGACTCATTTTCCCTCATTACAATATATATAATATATATATATATATATATATATATATATATTTTATATATATATATATATAATTATATATATAAATTTGATATAAATACATATATATACAACATATATATATACAATTCAATAAACCAGTAGTGCTCTGAGAGCGCACACACACACAAAAAAAAAACACACACACACACACACACACACATACACACGCACACACACACACACACACACACACACACACACACACACACACACACAGAGAGACACACTACACATACACCACCTGAGTGGTCATGTGGATTTGTGCGTCATTAGGCCATTCTGGCGTTCGGTCCCCGCCTGTTACTGCTATTTTTTACTGACAAATGTGGGCTGTTACTCTCCCCCTTAAGCAAGGGGATGGGGGTATGTGATGTGTGAGGGCCCAACAATATCTAAAGATCGGCCACTACTAGCTCCATGCTTTCTGGGAGGGTAAAACTGACGTCCGACCGCAAATCCAATTCATGTGTACAAGACCGTGGTTGTGTACACGCACAGAACGGGGGAAAAAGAACTGGAAATAAGCAAACAAGAGACAAACAAATTTACTGACTGGATTCTACGTAAATGTTTATAAACATTTAATGCTAAACCTTAAATTAATTAAATTATTATTTAGCTAAAACTTAAATTATTATTTAATGCTATTAATCATAAACACAATGCCTCCCCCCCACACACACACGATTATGGCACCTCGACCCTAATATATTACAACCGTCACTGCAGGAAAATGTACCTACTAAAACATTCACTTGTTAATTATGCTTAATTAACACTTTACTTTAATTACTGGAGTAGAGAGAGGCGAGGCGATGCTAATTAAGGTGTGCAGCAACCCAGTGGGGAGGGGGAGGAGGGGGACTGTGTGTGTGTGGGTGGTGACGAATTGGGAGGGGGAAGGAGTGGGGATTAACTACTGTCTGCTTGTTAGTGTCAACCCCTTTCAACCTCCTTTGTTCACATTCTTGTTGACCTAAATTTGAAGAGGCTTGAACCCTCCTCACCCCTATCGTTGTTTTAATACATTCCCCTTTTTCTCTTTAAAATATATAAAAAATATATATATATATATAAAAATATATATATATATATTATATATACGGGAAATCCGTGATGAGGGTGAAGGTGGTGATAACATGAAAGTAGTGAAGGTATGAATAGTAAAGAGTGTGACGATGAGGGTGAAGGTTTTGAGGTTTAAAATTTTTGGTGTGGATAGAAGGAGGTAAATAGTAAGGTATAATAATTATATTTTAAATGAAGGGGATGGTGGTCAGTATATCTCATAATTGGTTCCTTTTCCCTTTACAAAATTTACTTTAAGTAGGAAGTGAGGTGATAGTAGGTGGGATTAATGTATGATGAGGTGTGAGATGTTTTAAAGGTACAACAACAAACAACAACACACAACACAACACACACACAACACACACACAACACACACACAACACACACACACACACACACACAACACATTCCATCATTTCCAACATTTATATATGTTTCTTTTTCTTATTTTTTTCCCCCTTTTTATTTTGGGGGCTCAATATATATTACTACCCAAACCCTCACAAATTTCACTCTCACTATTTTCTCCCCACACTTTTCCTTCCCCACCAAAACACGGACTCTCCAATAGCCCTTCTAACTTCAAATCAATGAAAATATTATACCCAAACCATTTACTCACCACTACCCATCACCCCACCCATTCAACCCCATTACCATCACCCCCTACCCATTCACTCACCCCATACCCATAACCACAACCCATCACTACAACCATTACCCAATCACCCCCCACCTATCCCTCACAATACCCATCAACCCCAACCCACACCCCACCCATTCAATCACCCAAACACCCACAAATTAACCACACCCCACCATCACTCACCCATTAAAACCATACCTACATCAATTCCTCAATTCCCAACCCACTTTTTTTCACAATTACCTAATAACTCAAAAAAAAAAAATTATCATATCCTCATAATTCTTAAAATTCCTTTCAACACGTTCCAAAAATTCATATATATCAAACCAAACCATAAACAAAACACCACACACACAAAAAAAACCACAACACACACACACACACCAAACACAACACACAACACACACCACAGACAGACAGACACAATTTGGGGTTATTTACCATTTACCATCACCCCCCACCTATTCCCTCACCCATTTCAACCATTTAACCCACCAATCACCCCCACCCATTCACTCAAACCATCACCCCACACCCATTACCATACCCCACCCATTTACTCACCCATTACCCATTCCCCCCCACATCAAATTTCTCAATTCCGAAACCACTTTTTTTATCACATTAATCCGTAATGGTGCTAAAAAACAGAAAAAAAAAAAAGGGATCGGATCATGTAAATGGCTTAAAACCTTTCCCTGGAACCGGTTCCAAAAATTTTTAATATGAGGTGATTGCGCACGGGGCGGAAACCTATAAAACCCGACAAAAACACACACACACACACACACACACCACACACACACACACACACACACACACACACACACACAACAACAACAACAACAGACAGACAGACAGACAGACAGACGGGACAGACACACTTTCGCTTATATTTACCATTACCCATCCCCCCCCACCTATTCCCTCACCCATCACCATCACCCCCAAACCCCATCACCCCCCACCCATTCACTCACCCTTTCACCCCACACCCATTACCCTGACCCCACCATTCACTCACCCATTCCCCATCACCCTACATCAAGGTTTCCTCAATTCTCGCAACCCATTTTTTTCTCACAATTATCGCTAATAGGCTGCTAAAAAAAAAAAAAAAAAAAAGTGATCGAATCATCTCATAAGTGGGCTTATGACCTTCCCCCTGGTAAACCCCGGTTTCCCAAAAATGTGCCATATGAGGTGATTGCGCCAAGGGGGGCGGAAACCTATACCACACCACACACACACACACACAACAGACAGGACAGACAGACAGACAGACAGACACACTTTCGCTTATATTATTATAGATGTTATCAGTGGTTATATTGAACGCGTGTTTCAATATTCAATCTTTGTTCTCTTGTGTTTCCCCCACTTTATATTACATTTGTTCATTTTAGCCTTACATTTCATCTACCTTATTCGCTGGTGACGTCATTGTTATTGTATGCTATTCTTCTCTTTTTTTATGCGTTTACCATAACTTTGTGTATCCACCACGCTGATGTTTAATGAAGTTGGAATGGCAAGGGGCTTTTCCAATCTTTTTAGTTACACGTAAAGGTCAGAAAGTTAGCAAGACGATTCCCCGAGACTTAATTATATGCTCGCCCACTGAACGAGAGGAAAAGAGAGAGAGGGGGAGAGAGAGAGAGAGAGAGAGAGAGGAGAGAGAGAGAGAGAGAGAAGAGAGAGAGAAAACGCAGGCTCCGTCACAGCCCGCCACCTAAGAAAAGCAATTTCCTTGAAGCCAGAGTTAACCCAATCACTTCATTAAGCAATTGCACTCCCCGCCCGCTTAATTAGTGCCTCTTTTTCCATCGTGCCGTCGTGATCTTAGTTTTATATTATTTTAAGTCTAGTCTATATACGTATATAGTTTCATATGGACATTATAGAGTAAAAGTAAAAAAAAAAAACTAAATGGGTAGTTCATTACTAGAATAGTGATGGAACGCCGACGTAAGTTTCGACAGGGATGCTTGCAGCTATGTTGATCTCTAGAAGGCGTTTCACTCAGTGCATCGTGAGTCACTCGGGATCTTCTGCGACTTCGCGGGACTCCTGCAAGGACTATTTGTTTTGATGACTGGTCTGTACTCTGGGACTGATAGTGCTGTGAATGTGGGGGAGGTGTATCCAGCTTTCTTCCTCATAAACCCCTTCACGCCCAGACTTTCCTTTGCTATATAAAAATTTTCTGTGTCAGCCATTGAATTACGAAAAGTGACTAAATATACCAAATTAGTTGTGGACAAAGATACTAAACAGGTCATAGCTATAAAACATTGCTTTATTCACTAAAAATCGTCTAATGGTACCCAAATTACAATGGAAATTACGTTTGAACCTCAAGGGGTTAATACAATCGTGAGGCAAGGGGGCGTTTCTTGCCCCATCACTTTTTCAAAAACTTGTATGGACGGGTATTGGGCAAAGTTGTATATCAAGTGATTGTTTAGCATCCCTCGGGAACACCAAGATCAATGATCTTGTTTTTGCGATGATGCAGTAATCTTTGCTGAGTCGCTGGAGGTCCTGGTGATGGCTCTCGAGGCGCTGCACGAGGAGGGAAAGCCTTTGGGACTTGAGGTCTCCTGGTTTAAGACCAAAGGGCAAGGTGTTAGAGGCTAAATAGATGAAACAGTACAGTCTGTTATGCGTGCGGCGAGGAATTTAATCTTGGAAAGTTTTTCATACCTTGGTAGCGCAGTCCATAATGACGGCGGGTCACGCAAGAAGTCTTACGGCGGATTGGATTGCCCCCGGTGTTATGGACTCGCTCAGAGGAGTATTGGCGTTGTCGGTACCTGTGCAGGAGGACAAAGATCCGGATCTTCAAGTCACTTTTGATCCCCGTGTTACTCTATGGTTGTGAGACATGGACACTAAATAGCGACTTGAAGAGACGAATCGATGCCTTTGGTAATAAGTGGTCTTCGCAGAATCATGGGGGGTCTGGGAGATTTCATGGAAATCAGCGATTGCCCGTGAGACTGAATCGAGGCCTATTACCTGCATAGTCCGTCAGTGCCCAAATTCGGTTATATGTGCATGTGGCATGCTACCCTGAAACCGATCCTTCCCCTCGGGTTTTATATGTAAGAGACAATCCGGCGTGGAGGAGGCCAAGGGGGCCCATAAGGTCGTGGCTGGGGCAAGTTGAGGGTTTCTTGCGAGAGCTGCTTTGGGATTGGAAAGGAGCCTGCATGGGGGCTCGCGGTGGTGACACCGTGGTGGCGTCGTGGGTGGCGACGCGCCCACCGGCGTATGCCCCCAATTAGTTGTATTGATTGATTACTAGAATAGGTATAATATATACTGTATACATATTTTTTGTACTAAATTATAAAATGAGACTCATATACTTTTATATTGACAAAAAAAAAGATAAACAAAAATTTGGTTTTGGAAATATAAAACTGATTCTGTTTTCTCTTTTGCTTGGAGATAAGATATAATTAGAGAAAAATTGTTTGAATCAAAAGTCATAAGTGAACAGGAAGCGGAGCTTCGTGTGGGCAGGTGGACATTCCTTTCATACTTGAGACTGATGAGGAACTGAGGACATGGTGGGTCGTGGCCTCCAGAGAGGGAGAAAAAATATTAAGAACCCATAAATGAAATGATCTACAGATATATAATCAATACATAAAATAATGGAGTCACACACACGGGACTTGAATTTAAAGATTAGACAGATAAAGTTTTCCAAAGACGGTGAGTGTTGACGGTTCAGCAGAATTGTAATTAGCAAACTTGTGAATCTTTTTACATCTTTTTAAACTTCCGTTCGTTTTGATCAATAAGTATTACCATGACACGTTTTTTTCTCACCAATTTTACATTGCAAGGCAAAAATTTGCCCCTGTTACTCGTCTCATCCACCGTCTACCAATTTGTATTTATTAGGTTTTCATCATTTGCTCCTGCTTTTGGCCTCCAGCGTCAGAGTTTTCCGTTAGTTTTATATTCTCCGGTAATTACTCCCTTTTCCTTTCCGGCTTTTACTGCAGCATTTTTTCTTCAAAATCGTGTATGTTTGCAGTCCTGCGATTTGCTTGCACTTATTTCCTTTTTTTCCGTGCCTCATTGTGTGTTTTTTGTATTTTTATGTTGCCTTTGTACATTCTTTGTACATGACGCCTCATTGGTGTAGTTGCTAGCGTGCCTGGCTACGAATATGCGGGCCCTGGTTCGAATCCGGGCCAGGGCAAGTCGGCAACCAGCCAAACCAGCTGTTCTTCCTACCTTTCGGGGTTGATAAATGGGTACCTGGGGAAACCTGTGGAAGTTATATGTGGTAATCCTGATGTCACACTAGCCCTGTGTTCCGGGGTAACGGGTCCTCACCCACCACAGGCTCAAAGGGCTAATGCCACGGAGATGAGCACCGAAGGCCACGCGCACCATAGCATATGAAAATCCCCATCTTTATCTTACCTCTGTACAATTCTGCTATCGCATTATTTTTTTCACTCGCGATTTTATGACTAAATATGGTCAGCTTTTTACTTTTATTGGTATTTTAAAAGTAATTTCATATGCTGATTACCACATGCATTAAAAAAAATTCATTCACTAACACTAATGCTTTGTTTGGGGCTCACCCCTCCGATCCCTGTGCTAAAGTTTGTTGACATTCATGTATTTATCTATCCACTCACACACGCGTGTACGCGCTCATTCGTATTGTTGAACGTGTGTGTGAATTTTGCATTATCCAATATTTTGTTTGCAATGACGATACTCACACTTGAAGCGCAACCTTTTTGTATGCAAATTATCAACTTCTCTTTTATTATATGTCGGTGACGTCACAGGCAATAAGGCTGGTGCAGGTTTGATGCCTCGAAGTTTCATCATATGAAGTGTGTGTAATTTTCTCAGCAGAATTTATATTTGCTATGTACGCTCTATACTTTCTTTTTGTTTTTCTCTCGTAAGGGCATTCTCCTCGCCCTTCGTCTTGTTCTTTACAGTGACATCCCATATTATTTTACGTGAAGGGCTCCGTTTTCTTCTTCTTTCGCTTACTTGTCTTTGTTTACTTGTTGACGTTAACGAGTAGTATTTTTTTCCTCTTCTCCAACCAAATTTCCCTATTTTAGCGTCTTTATCACCTCCTTTGTCACCTATATTTATCACCTCACCACCTCCGTATATCTTTGTTATTCTATCTTTCACCCTCCTAATATTAATGTTATTTTTCATCCCGAGTTATGTACAAGACTTTTCTCATTCGTTCCTCCATTGTAACTTTTTTTTCCATTGTTTTCAGATTCCCTTTTTTCGTTTCTCGATTACCTGTTGCTGTCCTTCACTCCCTTTCCCAGACCCCATCTCCATTCCCTCTAGCAGTCCTTTAAACGTTTAGCACTTCAGCCATATATCTAACCCTTTCCTGGTTCCTGTATTTCCTTTCATATAACCTCTTCCTCCTCTTCATTCCATTTTTCTTCATCCCTAACAAGACAGTCTAAACTTTTTCTTTTATTTTATCTATTGACTCCTCTACTACTACCCCCATTACCACTCCATTCCTAGTCGTTAACTCCTTATTTATCACTCTCGTCTTCCCTTTTATCTTCCTACTCTGGACTCCTTAAATTCCATTTTTCCTAGATTCCTCCTGTATATCATTCATCTAGGGGGGAGGCGTAGGCTAGGACAAGCAGACGGGTCCTCCCTGCCTACTCTCTCCTAAATTAAGTAACCGGGCGTTGACGGGGCTGCAGGTGCCTTCTTCACCCGTAAGAGCTCCCAGACGGGCCCTTGGGGAGAGAAACGACCAAAGGGAACCATTAAGTGACGGGCACTGATCGGATTCGGGTCTAGGTCTTTCTGTATATATATATATACTTTTTTTTTTTTACTGTTGTGTTTGGTTGTTTAGTTTATTTATTTTTTTGGTTTCCATTGAGAGAGAGAGAGAGAGAGAGAGAGAGAGAGAGAGAGAGAGAGAGAGAGAGAGAGAGAGAGAGAGAGAGAGAGAGAGAGAGAGAGAGAGAGAGAGAGAGAGAGACGGACAGGACAGGACAGGACAGGACAGGACAGGACAGGACAGGACAGGACGCGCCGAGCCGAGCCGAGCCGAGCCGAGCCGAGCCGAGGACTTGTTTAACGTAACGTAACTTTTATAATCTGTTTTCTTATATGGTTTGTATGATGTGGTTCGGTATTGCATCTCTTTCACTGGGAATGATATTGAAATCATATTCAAATTATATTCCAGTTAATTGCTACAGCACAGATTCTTTTTTCGCCCACAAGCTTCCACCTTTCCCTTCCCCTCATCTTTCCTTTTCATCTCCTCTCTTTCCTTCCTCTCTCGGCTTTACTGTCTGTCCTCTTTTTTTCCAGTAGGCATTTTTTATATGTATTCAGTCGCTCTTCTTTTTTTATGATTCTTTGAAGCTGCTCTGCGTCGCATATTTTCATATGCTTTTAAAATCCTGCCTTCGCTTTTATTCTTCCTCTTCACTTATTCCTATCACTCTTCCCCTCCTCCCTCTCCCCTCTCCGTGCCTTTATGCGTCTCCCTCCTCCCCCCTCTCCCCTACCCTCGTCTCCCACTTCATTTCCCTCAACAGGGTGGCAAGGTTGGTAGAGACGTGAGTTCGCAATGTGCAGCGTCCCTGTGCATTCGGTCAGCGGTTCGAGCCCGCCTAGTTCGTGCTGACGTGGCGGCGCTTTGTATAGTCAATAACCTTGTAGTTGGTACTTGCAAAGTGTCTAGATAGGATGAAAATCTTATCTTATCTTATCATTTCCCTCAACGTAACATCAGCTCACGTACGAATATTAAAATGACTCTTCATAGATATGTAATATGTTCTACTTAAGCGTGTCTTTGCTGTTCTTAGGCCTTTGAAATATTAGTTCCTGGAAAGTGAGTTTAAAATAACACATGCAAATATGAACCTCTTTTAGACCTGCCACCGGTAGGATAGATTATTTTTGACTAGTTATAAAACGATGCAATGTTTCTGAAAATGAAAAGGGTGATGCAGAAGTATTGCATCTCCAAAACTATAATTAACCCTTTCACGCACGGTGACGCGATTGCGTCAAAACGGGCCCGTCTGCAATCTGAGCTTTTGACGCGAATTGCGTCAAAAAACAGTAAAAAATTCGCCAAAAATTAAATATTTATCACAATTGCGTCAAAAGTTTCTGCCTCAAAGATCCAACCTAGACCTATAAAATAAACTAATTTTTAACTCATGTGAGTGGATGTGAAATGATAAGGGTTTGTGTGTCAGTTTCCACTCAGCAGGCAGCCTGTGCGCGCGCTTTGTCGTCCCTTTAAAACGTGTCCCGAGCTGGCCATAATGGCCATATGAAAATTATAATGGTAGCCTTGGAATCCTCATAAAAATCCGCTTTTATTGGCATATAAACCATAAAAAGTTGACTCAGGAAGTTTCGAGCTACGAAGTGGTGAACGTAAGTATTTCTTATTTCTCTTTACTCAATATTTTTTCGGAGTCGGTAAATTCCGCTATTTATATGCATTTCTAGTTATTTTTTTCTTTCATAAGGCAGAATAATCTCTTGCAAAACCAATGATATATAATAATGCCAGGAAAAAAGAATACTAGTTGGTGAAATTGATAACATAAAAAAAATATTCGCCGCACAGTCTGGCCATTTCGCGGGGCCCCTTAGGGAGCATAAGACGGATGTTGCAGTGGACGAAAAAACTTATTAAACTTTTCGTGCATGAAAGGGTTAATAGTAGGGTAGGAAGTGCATCAAACAAACAATACTAGCAAGTTGGAACACTTTGCTGAGGGGTGACTCAGGAAAACCTTTCTTTTCAAAATATGGCCTTACTGATTTGAGATCAAATGTCCGTCCAATAAAACCGATCAGTTTACTCGTAACTTATACTATGTCGGACATTTACGTCAATATTTAAATATTCATGTATAAGCTACGATTGAGTTTCTTAAAGTAGTTGTCCAGACCCATTTTTTTTTTTGCCTAATTTATGTTGAATGTACATTCAAAACACCTAATCCACCAAAAAATAATTGATTTCCGGCCTTATTTCCGTAAAAACACGACTTTTGTAAAAAGCGCGCGAAAAAAAAAACTTCCCTCCAAAAAGGGCCCTACGACTGTTTTTGATGACGTCAGAACAGGGACGCCCGCAGACACTCTGTCTGACCCCTGTCGGCAATGTTATGATGGACCGATTGTATTTTCGGTGTCAGACAGTGAATCTGTCGCTGTGACCGACACTCTTCCCACACACACGCCTGCACACAACGCCTGCGCACCAATACCCTCTGCACACACACACACATACACACAACAACCACACGTGTGGGGAGGGCGTGTGTGCAGGCGTGGTGTGGGAAGGAGGCGTGTGTGTAAGAAGGGTGTCGGTGTGCAGACGTGTGTCAGGCGTGTGTGTGGGAGGGATGTCGGTGTGCAGCGTGTTTTGTGGAAGGAGGGTGTGTGTGGGAAGGAGGCGTGTGTGCAGGCGGGGTGTGTGTGCAGGCGTCTGTGTGGGAAGGGTGTCGGTGTGCAGGCGTGTGTGGGAAGGAAGCGTGTCTGCAGGCGTGTGTGGGGGAAGGAGGCGTGTGTGCAGGCGTGTGTGTTGGGAAGGAGGCGTGTATGCAAGCGTGTGTGTGGGAAGGAGGCGTGTGGGGCAGGCGTGGGTAAAACTTGGAAGAAGTCCTTCACCCTATCTTTTTTTTCTTCCCCTATAGCCAACAAGCCGGGGGGAACTGGCGGGAATACGGGGTTTTTGGGTGGGGGAAGCAAATATAAGTGATTTATGGCTCCCCCAAAATCATCAAAGTCACTATATGTAAAAATCTAACCTAACCTAACCTTAACCACAAAGTATACCTAACCTAACCTTAACCACAAAGTATACCTAACCTAACCTAACCTTAACCACAAAGTATACCTAACCTAACCTAACCCAACCTTAACAACAAATATACCTAACCAAACCTAACCTTAACCACAAAGTATACCTAACCTAACCTTAACCACAAAGTATACCTAACTAACCTTAACCACAAAGATACCTAACCTAACTAACCTAACCTTAACCACAAAGTATCCTAACCAAACCAAACCCTTAACCACAAGGTATACCTAACCTACCTTTAAAACCACAAAGTATACCTAACCTAACCTTAACCACAAAGTATAACCTAACCTAACCTAATCTAACCTTAACCACAAAGTATACCTAACTAACCTTAACCACAAAGTAACCCTAACCTAACCTTAACCACAAAGTATACCTAACCTAACCTAACCGTAACCACAAAGTATACCATGCCTAACCTAACCTTAACCACAAAGTATACCTAACCTAACCTAACCTTAACCACAAAGAAATACCTAACCTAACCTAACCTTAACCAAAAAGTATACCTAACCTAACCTAACCTTAACCAAAAAGTATACCTAACCTAACCTTAACCACAAAGTATACCTAACCTAACCTAACCCTTAACCACAAAGTATACCTAACCTAACCTAACCTTAACCACAAAGTATACCTAACCTAACCTAACTGGACTTAGAATTTTTTGAGGCACCTCATATTTCATAGCGGTCGGTGTGGGTTAAAACCCAAAGGGGAGCGCACGCTGGAACCTATATAATGTGAAGTATAATAAGCATACAATACGTGCGGTAGTTCATTTCAGTCAAAGCCGGAAGGATGAGTTCCAAAGTATTTCCCAGGCGTGTGTTTTGGGAAGGGTGTCGGTGTGCAGGCGTGTTTTGTAGGGAAGGAAGCGTGTGTGCAGGCGTGTGTGGGGGAAGGAGGCGTGTGTGCAGGCGTGTGTGGGAAGGTGGGCGGTGTGCAGGCGTGAGTGTGGGAAGGGTGTCGGTGTGAAGGGCGTGTGTGTAGGACGGAGGCGAGTGTGCAGGCGTGATTTTGGGGAAAGGGGGTCGGTGTGCAGGCGTGTGTGTGGGACGGAGGCGTGTGTGTGGGAAGGAGGCGTGTATGCAAGCGTGTGTGTGGGAAGGAGGCGGTGTGTGGGAAGGGTGTCGGTGTGCAGCGTGGTTGTGTGGGAAGGAAGCATGCTGCACCCATAAAGGATGCATGCATGTGGCATATAGCAAAAAAAATCTATCAGAAACACCCAAATATCTTCAAGTACTATTATATTTATCTCTGTGTTTACGTGCCTCTGATCAGCGCGTGAAGAGGAGCCTCCCTGATGCTACGTCACGGAGCCTGAGCCTGAGCGTCTGCAAATCTTGAGTGCGTTTTGAGAACTCGGGGAATTTGCAGAGTTTGATTGCGGATTATTTAAAAACGGCTGACTGGATACAAAAAGTGACGACGTATTGTTGATATACTAGTCAATGGCTATGATTTGATTGCATTAAATCAGGAATGATGAAATGGTCTGGACGATTACTTTAAGTAACTTTGATATCTTTGCGTCGTCTGCAAAACTTGCTATTTTGTAGTTGACACGTTTGTCAATGTCGCTGATGTAGGTTATGAAAAAAGTGAGTTCCAATACTGACATTCAAGAAACACCACTGTAAACATTGACATACAAGTAGGAGGAGGAGGGGAATGAGAAAGAGAAGTAAATAAAAACTAGATAGATAAGGTGGAGGAGGAGGTTATGGTGGTGATGGAGAGGAAAGTGATGCAATGAGGAAGACCAGCTGTATATATGTGGGAGGTGTGAAGTAAATTCTCTCTCTCTCTCTCTCTCTCTCTCTCTCTCTCTCTCTCTCTCTCTCTCTCTCTCTCTCTCTCTCTCTCTCTCTTTCTCTTTCTCGGCGAGGACCCTTTACATCCTGTTTCTTCGGTCAGTTGTTGACTATCTGTCCTCTGCCCCTAGTCAACTTCCCAGAAAAGCACTAGAGCCTCTTGAAAAATTTCAAAATCGAGTCATGAGGTTTATCCTGGGGTGTTCTCTCTCCACTCGCATAGTTAACATGCAGTCTGAGCTCGATCTGCCCCCACTTGTGGAGAGGATTTAGGCCAATGTGACCTATATCTCTGTCAAGTGTCTCCACTCCCCCTACCTTGCTCCGCACTTCTCTGCTGTCATCAGAACATCGCTCGACCCAGACGCACCCAGACTCCCACTACGACCTGGTGGCCACAACCTCATCAATGCAATGTGCAACAACCTTCGTGGCCTTGATATTACTGTCCTCGAGGAGGCAGCTGTCCCTGGCTTACCACCGTGGCGGTTTCCTCTCCCTATTATTACTTCTACACCGACCTCCAAAGACGTCCCTCCCCTTCTGCAGAAACAATTAGCCTCAGAGGACTGCCTCTCCGCCCTCGAGGATGACACCGAGACCGAGGGGGACTGCCTCTCCGCCCTCGAGGATGACAGCGAGACCGAGGGGGACTGCCTCTCCACCCCCGAGGATGACAGCGAGACCGAAGGGGACTGCCTCTCCGCCCTCGAGGATGACAGCGAGACCGAGGGGGACTGCCTCTCCGCTCTCGAGGATGACAGTGAGACCGAGGGGGGCTGCCTCTCTGCCCTCGAGGATGACAGCGAGAGCGAGGGGCACTGCCTCTCCGCCCACGAGGATGACAGCGAGACCTCTCTTCAAACGTCCTCGCTAGACCCGTTGGTCAAGGTCTTGAAGGCCGAGGCTAGAGAAAGATAAACTGAATGAAGAGCTTTGTACGATAAAGAAAAACTCTTTATAAAAGGAATCTTTATTTTTTGCTTGTTATAACAGGTAAAATATTTTTTTGCCGTGGCGATATTACGTTATGCGGTCTCAAACTGCTCTTTTCCAACTCTACACCTTCTCAACTGCTCTTTGTTTCCTGCTCTATCAACTTTGATATAGTATTTCCTTATTTTCCTTTTTATATGATAACTGCAACCGCAGCATAGGTTTGAGAATCGCAACCGCAACTGCAACCGTGGTTGTAGAAAATTCGACAACCGCAAACACAACCGCAACCGCAAATTGGGGATAAACCCCACTACTCGATCCATCACTATGGATGAACACAAGTTTTAATGTTCAAGGTGACAGCGAGAACCGAGGGGGACTGCCTCTCCGCCCTCGAGGACCCACAACGAGACCGAGGGGACTGCCTCTCCACCCCCTAGAGAAAGCACAAATAGCGGTAAATGATATGCACTGCTAATACTGAAATATATTGTAAACTTATATATATGTATTATAATTTATATAAACTTATAGGTCTCATAATGGCATTTATTGAGTTATTTTACTGTGTTTTTATGTGATAATGTTTAAGAACAAACATTTCTGAAGATAACATCTATCATATATACTGATAAAAAGTATTTGGTATGGAATAAAATACTATGGAAATAAAATTTTTCCCCGGGTTCCTCGGCCCACGCTAAAGATATAGACATATATATATATTATATAATATATAATAATTATATATATTATATATAATATATTATTTAGCAGTGCATATAATTATATTATAATATATATATATATATATGTATATATATATATATAATTATATTTTATAAAATCTTATATATATATATATATATGTATATATTATATATATATATATATATATATATATATATATATATATTTTATATTTTATATATATATATATAAAATATATATATTAATTAGATGGGGCTGCCTCTCCGCCCTCGAGGATGACAGCGAGACCGAGGGGGACTGCCTCTCCGCCCTCGAGGATGACAGCGAGACCGAGGGGGACTGCCTCTCCGCTCTCGAGGATGACAGTGAGACCGAGGGGGACTGCCTCTCCGCCCTCGAGGATGACAGCGAGAGCGAGGGGGACTGCCTCTCCGCCCTCAAGGATGACAGCGAGACCTCTGTTCAAACGTCCTCGCTAGACCCGTTGGCCAAAGTCTTGAAGGCCGAGGCTAGAGAAAGATAAACTGAATGAAGAGCTTTGTACGGTAAAGAAAAACTCTATATAAAAGGATTCTTTATTTTTTGCTTGTTATAACAGGTAAAATATTTTTTAGCCTTGGCGATATTACGTTATGCGGTCTCAAGCTGCTCTTGTTCAACTCTAAGCCTATCTATATCTAAGTCTATATCAAAGCGTGGCCGAGGAACCCGGGGAAAAAGTTTCCTTCCATAGTAATTTATCCCCTACCAAATACATTTATCGGTATAAATGATAGACTGTTATCTTCGGAAATGTTTGTTCTATAACATTATCACATAAAACACAGTAAAACACACTAAATAAATGCCATTATGAGACTCTATAAGTTTATATATATTATATTTACATATATATAAGTTTAGAATATACTTCATTATTAGCAGTGCCAAAGACTACTGTATAGAGTAGTCTTTGGTTGTGCCCTCCCTCCGCTGCCTTCGAAACAGCATATACTCAGCTGCTCACGCCATGACTGTGCATCGCAGAGACGCAGATAGATAGGGCCACCAGTGTGTCCATACAGCACCATGACAACTTTCTTCGGTGCAAACACAGTATCGCCGACGGGGGTTCATGGTACGGGGCCAAAATGTTGTCAGTGCTCCCTCGGGTTTGGGGTACCGTGTGGCACTGTCGCCACCTGCCAGTGTCAGGCCCCCAAGCAAAGACTCCCACACACTCCCCCTGAAAATTGGGGAAACCGCCAACCCCAACCCCCTTTGGGCCCTCTGTCTCCAGTGCCCCAATTTACGCCCTATTACCACGGGGGCAGAACTTAATTAATTTGTACACAATATTGGCGAATGATCTTGGGGGTCCTTTCCCGCCATCCACCTTTGGGGGCTTTTGACGCCACATATATTTTGCCCCTTTTGTGAGTGTGTTTTGGGGAGCGTGTGTTGTGCGTGTATGAGCGTGTGTGTGTGGGGTGGGGGTTTTGTGTGTGTGTGTGTGTGTGTGTGTTGTGTGGTGTGTTTTGTGTGTTGCGTGTGTGTGTGGGGGGTTTCGCGTGCCCTGCGAGACACATCCTCTGAACTATAATTCACGCCGCCTGCCCCTAGTTTGTCCCCTGGGGCAAATACGGGATTAAAAATAACTCTTTCTCTCTCTCTCTCTCTCTCTCTCCTCTCTCTCTCTCTTTTCTCTCTCTCTCTCTCTCCTTCTCTTTCTTCTCTCTCTTCTCTCCTCTCTCTCTCTTCCTGCCCTGCTGTAAATACACAAGCTTTCAGGCCCTCTTTGTGTTTAAAAATTTTCTGTTCGCTACCCAAAGTTTGATCCTTTTGTGCGCAGGATCAGGACAGGATGACTGACAGACGACGACTACATTCATTAATCCCCCCCAATTTTACCGCCATCCATTGTCAGATCCCTCGAGCCTCTCTCTTGAAAAAATGGCCGCTGTTTCGGCTCTGGGGGGGGAAACCGGGGAGGCGGCGGACTACTCGGGATTTTCAGTGGTGGTGTGGTTTTGTTACGTTTTGGGAAACTCGTCGTATTTCTTTTGTTTAGTTTTTATTATTTTTGTGGGGGTTTTGTAGTGTTGTTTTTTTGGGAAAGGTTTTGTATTTTTGTTATTATTGATTGTGTTGGTGGAGGTGTTGAAAGTTTTGGAAAAAAAATTTATTGAAAAAGAAACTAAACTATAAATTTTAATACTTTAAAAAACCTAAAAAGGAAAATAAAAATATATTTTATATATATATATATTATTTTAAAAATTTAATATATATATTATAATATATATATATATTTAATTTTTATATATATTATATATATTATTATATATATATATATATATATATATATTATATATATTAAATAATTAAAACTTAAAATGCTAGTTATAAAAAGGCCTTCAAAAACGCAAAAACTAATATGTTTTTGGGGAAATATTCAGCGATAGAGGGAAATTTGAACCCCATCGGAACATTATCATAAATTTACCGAATGGGGAAGAAAGGGACCGGGAAAATGTGGCATGTGAAGAAGTCGCTGGATTATGAGAAGCTGTAAGCATTAAAAAGGTTTTTTATGGCCACTCTTTTAAAAGGGGGAATCATCTTTTGTGTATTGGTATTCCCCTCTCCCTCTCCTCTCTCTCTCTCTCTCTTTTCTCTCTCTCTCTCCCCTTTCTTCTCTCTCCCCTCTCTCTTCTCTCTCTCTCTTTTCTCTATCACCACCACGTTTCAGCGGAGCCATTTTTGGATATCACATCAGCATTAGGATCGTGCCTTCCCTCGACTTTTCGGGATAGGCTGTATTGTAAAGGGAGGGGGGCAGGGTGGGGGGGGGGAAAGAAAGGGGAAACGACATTGGGAAAGGGGATGTGTGAAAAGGACAGTTTGAAATTGGACGAAAGAAAAAGAAAAAAGGGAAAAAAGAAAAAGAGAGAGAGAGAGAGAGAGGAGAGAGAGAGGAGGAGAGGAAAAGAGAGAGAGAGAGAGAGAGAGAGAGAGAGAGAGAGGAGAGAGAAGAGGAGAAGCTTTTAATTTGTGTATGGGGAAACTGTCGTAAAAAATATTTTTTTACATTGACTCCTAATGTTGGGGATTAGCGGGCCCTCTATGATGTATTAAAAACTTTATATTAATTTTTTTTTTTTTTTTTTTTTTTTTTTTTCTAATAAAAGGGAACTGGCCGGGGCACAAAAAAAAGGGGAACACAAAGATCGCTTAGTTCCAATCCCTATAAGAAGACAGTAAAGAAAAAAACCCAAAAAAACAGAGGGGTAGCTTTATGACTTGGGACGAAAATGCCCCTTGTGGGTCAAATGTGCATTCACACCCCCTCATATTAGACATTAACCCCAAATTTTATTTTCGGGGGTGTTTGTTACTCTTTTTTTAAAAATTTTTAATCATAGGAAAGTGGAAAAATAGAAAAAGGAAGAAGTTCCAGGTTTACCAGTGAAAAGGGATGAAGGTAAAGATACTGATTACTCTTGCATTTGGAAGATGACAGAATGGGATGAAATGAGTAGAAAGTCTTGTGCAGGAGGCCCCGGGAGTGGGGGGGGGGGATGCATTAGCAAGTTCAGAAAGCAGGAGCATGAAAAAACGGTAGAAGAGAGCAAAGAAGCAACATTGCGGCTGATTTAAGGTTTAAAACAATCAGTCAGAAAAGTTTTGGACAAAACTTTTGACTCAACCCCGTTTTGGGGAGCTGTAAAATGAAACCTCCCCAAACAGTGAATATCTCTATACATGGGGGGGATAAGGCCCCTGTAGAGAGCAACAATTGGGAGGGAGAAAAAAAAGGACGCAGACGCCACGCACACCCAAAATCTTAAAGCTGTTTTTTGCAAGAGATGAGATGGAGATTTCCGTTCAGATTTTTAGTAAAAGGCCCAAAATTCATTTAAAAAAATTTGGGGTTCTTGGGGGAAGGA
>JACEEZ010003493.1:177500-188783 GCA_016584305.1 Chionoecetes opilio | reverse complement strand
TTAAAAGGCTTTTACTGCATCCCCGCGACGAAATACATTACGGGTTTATTGCACATTAAAGTGAGAGTATAATTCTTGTTATTGTTATATTATTATTATCATTATCATTAATATTATTATTATCATTATTATTATCATCGCTATTATCATTAGTATTATCACTCACACACACATACACGAGCGCACACACTGGCTTCGGGGAGAAACTTTCCTGTCGGGGAGGAATTTTATAACAGAGGGAAAAATGGAAGTGAAGTTACCCTTGAATTCTTTATTTAAAACTTGTATCGTGGTTGGAAAAGTGGAAGAAGAAAAATGTACTTTATAAATGAAAAGGAAAATACACTCACAAAAAGAGTGGGACATTGTATTAATTTATTATGGACGAATATTGCTGCAGTTTTTTGCTTAGCTTTTATTTGTGGTTTATTTTTCTATGACAAAATTGCAATTTATATGACAGTTCATCTTGTAGATATGAAACTAATAGGGGTTACAGGATAGGAGCTTTAATGTATGTATGTGTGTGTGTGTGTGTGTGTGTGTGTGTGTGTGTGTGTGTGTGTGTGTGTGTGTGTGTGTGTGTGTGTGTGTGTGTGTGTGTGTCTGTGTGTCTGTGTGGTGTGTCTGTGTCTGTGTGTTTGTGTGTGTTTAGGAGGGGGAAGGTTATTTGCTTCTATCATAAGACTCTCTCACTCTCATTAGTACTTTCCTCTCCATCTAACGAAAGTAAGAGTTAGGCAGTGTTCATTCATCCCTTCACGTTTGTAAAAAAAAAGCTGATTATTCCTTTTAGTTTTTATCTATATTGTTGTCTTCCTGTCGTTAAAATGTAGAAGAGTTGGCGGAACTCTTTTCCAAATAAGTTTTTCATGTCATTTTGTATCTTCTTTCCTCGTAAAAAAGGAAATACAGTAGAGAAAAATGCAGTTGTCCGTATATTTCACTTTTATACACTTGTCAACCTTTTCCATCCCTTTCCCTGCACTGTCCCATCTTGTGGCGGCGCTTCGTCAACTAGACAGTCAGTGTAGCCGAGAGATGGCAGACCGGCTTTTGGGTACCGTCAAATTACCCATTGCTTGTTTTCAGTAACACATTAAAATAAACCTTACTGATCCAAACTAAAAATACTTCACTGTCCCCTGCAATATTTATCTCCTGCATGTATATTCAATATATGCATCACTTTTGTTAGTCAGTGTGTTGAGCAAATACGGACAAATCAAGTCCATCGAGATCCACTAAAGCCACCAAGCTTTATCATGAATATTTTCACTCACTCGCTGCACGAGCGCTAATGTTTGCCTTTTGCATGTACACAGTCCAGCCATTGCACTCGCTAGAAATATTACTAAGTAATAATAATATATGTAATGATATAAACAAAGGAAAAATACTAATGGTTATAATAATAATATAAAATATGACAACAAAAGCAACAAAAGGACGCAGCATCGATGATATCTACTGTCGTCCGAAGTGATGCCTGAGAACAAAGAGTTTAGTTTGTATCAAGTGTGTGGAGCCATGGCCTAGATTACTTCCCCGCGCGTCCCTAACACAAGCTCGACACACTCCCAGGGCAACACTCCGCCCAGCACCACCGGGGGAGGAGGCACACAGAATGGTCCTGGCAGTGTTTGAGGATCATTTGTTTAGTGAGAAAACGAAGGCCGCGAGGTCACCTGCCCCATTGTTTATGCAGGCACCGTCGTCCACCTGAGAAAAGACATTAATCAATTAGATTCTCTCTCTCTCTCTCTCTCTCTCTCTCTCTCTCTCTCTCTCTCTCTCTCTCCCCGCTCCAAGGAGTGTCGGAACCAATGGGAATCCTCTCCATCCCTAGGAAATGAACCAATAGCCTGGCGTCTGTGTTGATTAATTATTGCCTGTTCGATGTGCGGCCACATCAAGGTGAGGGACGCCAGTCAGATTCCCTTAAGCCGTGTGAAGGGATTTGTTTTGCGGGAGGTGCGGTGGAAGGTGGAGGAGGTGAAAGAAGAAGACGAAGGAGAAGAAGAAGATGGAGAAAGAGAGAGAGAGAGAGAGAGAGAGAGAGGATGAGGAGAGATGAGAGAGGAGAGAGAGAAGAGAGAGAGAGAGAGAGGAGAGAGAGAGGAGAGAGAGAGAGGAGAGAGAGAGAGAGAGAGAGAGGAGAGAGAGAGAGTAAAACCAAGAAAATAGACGAAATACACAGGGTA
This sequence comes from Chionoecetes opilio, assembly GCA_016584305.1. Taxonomy (NCBI): domain Eukaryota; kingdom Metazoa; phylum Arthropoda; class Malacostraca; order Decapoda; family Majidae; genus Chionoecetes; species Chionoecetes opilio. The sequence goes on along the minus strand of JACEEZ010003493.1, from coordinate 186,579 downwards.
AATAATAGACACAACGGAGGAAAGATCTGATACAAAATAATAAACTACAGCAATGACGTTGTCTCTTCTACTTGACTTCGTTTCATCTCACCATCTTTACCCTCTTACCGAAACTGAACGAAGATATAGGAAATTATATGATTACTTAAAATGCAGTTACAGGCTTTGCAATTTTGCATCTGTGTGTGTGTGTGGCGGGGGGGTAGGGGATGATAAATTAGACACAGTAAATAGGCAACTAAATGTACAAAAAGTTATTTATGGGAGTTGTGAAAAAATGTGGATTATGTAGTTTTGAATATGTTAATGTATCTTATTATTAACTAGCCGCAAAGCCGCCCTCCGGGCGGACTTTTTGGCTAGCTCCTGCGGAGGGCTATTGGTGGTGGGCCTTCGGCCCACCACCTGTGTTTGGTGGGCCTGCGGCCCACCAAACACGGACTCTCCAGATAGCCCCTTCTAACTTTCCTGAAATCATGGATGTAGAAATGTATGTATTACCCCCACCCATTCACTCACCCATTACCCATCACCCCCCACCCATTCACTCACCCATTACCCATCACCCCCCACCCATTCACTCACCCATTACCCATCACCACACACCCATTCACTCACCCATTACCCATCACCCCCCACCTATTCCCTCACCAATCACCCATCACCCCCAACCCATCACCCCCCACCCATTCACTCACCCATCACCCCACACCCATTACCCATCACCCCACCCATTCACTCACCAATTACCCATCACCCTACATCAAGGTTTCCTCAATTCTCGCAACCCACTTTTTTTCACAATTATCGCTAATAGGCTGCTAAAAAGAAAAAAAAAGTGATCGGATCATCTCATAATTGGGCTTAAAACCTTCCCCTGGTCAACCCGGTTCCAAAAATGTGCCACATGAGGTGATTGCGCCACGGGGGGCGGAACCTATACCAGACACACACACACACACACACACACAGACAGACAGACAGACAGACACACTTTCGCTTATATTTACCATTACCCATCACCCCCCACCTATTCCCTCACCCATCACCCATCACCCCCAACCCATCACCCCCCACCCATTCACTCACCCATCACCCCACACCCATTACTCATCACCCCACCCATTCACTCACTCATTACCCATCACCCTACATCAAGGTTTCCTCAATTCTCGCAACCCACTTTTTTTTCACAATTATCGCTAATAGGCTGCTAAAAAAAAAAAAAAAGTGATCGGATCATCTCATAATTGGGCTTAAAACCTTCCCCTGGTCAACCCGGTTCCAAAAATGTGCCATATGAGGTGTTTGCGCCATGGGGGGCGGAACCTATACCAGACACACACACCCACACACACACACAACACACACACACACACACACACAACACACACACACACACAGACAGACAGACAGACAGACACACTTTCGCTATATTTACCATTACCCATCACCCCCCACCTATTCCCTCACCCATCACCCATCACCCCCAAACCCATCACCCCCCACCCATTCACTCACCCATCACCCCACACCCATTACCCATCACCCCACCCATTCACTCACGCATTACCCATCACCCTACATCAAGGTTTCCCCAATTAGAGAGAACTGCAACTCGAGAAATGCCAGGTCGCTGGCAGTTTTAACTCAAAGGTTGGTCTACTGTGTTTTGGCTCCGCGACTAATATTTTTCATAAAGTGATTTCACGATAAACATTGATGCACCGCATCTGAATACCAAAAAATATAGTTCTTCTGTTGTTCTACTAATTATATGGATGACATGCATTACGATGGAACGTTCTATAATAGCAATTTAATGCAAATTACTCGCCTCGAGTAGCAAAGCTTAATATATTTTTTACATGTATATTGTGGCATGTAAAATTTGGGCGATGTTCACACTGTTTTCTAAGACAGTACTGCTGCGTCTGGCAAACGCTTGTCAAAATACAATAAGCAATGCCTTGGAAAAACGAAGAATAAAGAATGCCGAAATCGGCTTGTTGCTGCGACAATGTAGGTTATAATTGTGGAGGCGACACGCCGCGGCGGGGAGTGGTGGGCGGGGAGATTGTGGCGGGGAGATTGAATCAAAACATTACGACTTCACGCGTCGACTCATTGCACTTCCAGGCTTTCTATCTGATTGATACACAATAATAACAGGAAAATATGACTGCCTAGGTATAGATAACTTCTAAACATTCGTTATTGACTATATAATATCATAGAGTAGCATTTACCTCGCCTCCTCAACTATAACCTACTTGGTTATTTGGTTATATACAATGTTTTACAGAATCAGGCTTCTATGCAATATACATATAGAAGAAAATCGTTCTTAATATTACACTTTTGTGTTTTAAGTGCAGTGGAATAAGCCCATATTTTGTTTTCCAGTAGACCAACTTATTATCAAAAAAGTGAGTTAAGACTGCCAGCGACCCCTGGCATTTTGGGTTCCAGTTCTCTCGAATTCTCGCAACCCACTTTTTTTTTCACAATTATCGCTAATAGGCTGCTAAAAAAGAAAAAGAAAAAAAAAAGTGGTCGAATCATCTCATAAGTAGGCTTATGACCTTCCCCTGGTCAACCCGGTTCCAAAAATGTGCCATGTGAGGTGATTGCGCCACGGGGGGCGGAACCTATACCACACACACACACACACACAGACAGACAGACAGACAGACAGACAGACAGACAGACAGACAGACAGACAGACAGACACACTTTCGCTTATATTATTATAGATGAATATTTATTAATGCATATTATTTTGTCTTATTTTCAGAGGTGAGGGAGTGAGTGAGAGGAGTATAGGTGACTCAACCAGGATGCCCGGAAAGCCCTCGTCTTGAGAGAGAGAGAGAGAGAGAGAGAGAGAGAGAGAGAGAGAGAGAGAGAGAGAGAGAGAGAGAGAGAGAGAGCATCAAGTTAATAATACAAATGGGAGACCCGAGGCAAAGGATGTGGATGTCGCCTCACCTCCATCCATCCATTGGTAATACACTTTGCTGCTCCATCTTCACTTCTCGGCCGCGTGATGGAAGTAGCGGTGCGGCGACTGGTTTGTACTGAGCCACATTATTGCCCTAAGTCGCTTATTGTCGGGCACCAGATGCTCCCTGATTGGTCCGCTGATTTTCAAAGGGGCGGCCGGTGGTTGGTTAGCTTGGTTTTATTATTATTTTGTATTTTTTGTCGTTGGTTTTATGTTCTTTTGACTAAATGGTTTTGGCATTAATGGCTATATGTATATATTGATTACTATTTTTATTATTATTGTTGATCTTTTTCTCATTATATATTGACTTATAAAGGATTATCACGTTATCGTAGAATGACACTAATTTGTTAATATCCCAGCCAATTACAAACCTCGGACCTGGAATGAATTTCTACATACATGAAACATTCACATGTTGTTTTTATCTACTAAATAAAGTGAAAATCAAACAGAATAAATTCAAGACTGGAGTTTCCACTTACATGATATGATGTTGATGGGGTGAAATTATGCATGAAGCGTATCCGGATGTTATTGTGCGTTGTGTGACTCAACTGAAAGACAGATGTAGGGAAAGGTTTGGCAGATTTAAAGGGGTAAAACCAACTGCTGAAAAGAGGAGTCGCGCTGCAGATGGTACAATCAATCAATCATTGGGGGCATACGCCGGGGGGCGCGTCGCCTCGCCCACCCTACGGCGCCACTCCCGGGGGTCACCACGCGCGAGCTCCCATGCAGGCTCCTTTCCCATACCAAGCAGCTCTCGACAAGAAACATCAACTTGCCCCAGCCATGAGCCTTGTGGGCGCCCCCTCGGCCTCCTCCACGCCGGATTGTCTCTTACAGATACAACCCGATGGGAAGGATCGGTTTCAGGATAGCGTGCCACATGACCATATAGCCGAGGTTGGCGCTCACGGACTATGCAGGTAATAGGCCTCGATTCAGTCTCACGGTGCAATCGCTGATTTGACACGTAATCATCCCAGCGATACCCCATGATTCTGCGAAGACACTTATTACCAAAGGCATTGATTCGTCTCTTCAAGTCACTATTTAGTGTCCATGTCTCACAACCATAGAGTAAGACAGGGATCACAAGCGACTTGAAGATCCGGATCTTTGTCCTCCTGCACAGGTCCGACAAACGCCAAATACTCCCGCGAGCGAGTCCATAACACCGTGGGTATGCCAATCCGCCGTAAGACTTCTTGACGTGACCCGCCGTCATTATGGACTGCGCTACCAAGGTATGTAAAACTTTCCAAGATCTCAATGTCCTCGCCACACGCATGAACAAACTGTACTGCTTCATCTAGTAAGTCTCCAAACACCTGGGCCGACATAAACAAAAAGATAAGTATTGTTAAGCGTACTTAGCAGACGAAAATTTGCTAATCTTACACATAAATATTTAAGAAATGCTTAAGTATTTTAATCAAAAATACTTATCCGATTAAAGTCTGCTTAACAGGATTATGGAACTGTCGTCAAAAAGCAAATTTTCGTCTGCTAAGTACGCTTAACAATACTTATGATTTTGTTTATGTCGGCCCTGGACCTTGGTCTTGAGCCAGGAGACCTCAAGTCCCAAAGGCTTTGCCTCCTCGTGCAGCGCCTCGAGAGCCATCACCAGGACCTCCAGCGACTCAGCAAAGATTACTGCATCATCGGCAAAAACAAGATCAGTGATCTTGGTGTTGCCGACGGATGCTCCACAATCACTTTGATCTACAACCTTGTCCAATACCCAGTCCATACAAGCGTTGAAAAGTGATGGGGCAAGGACGCACCCTTGCCTCACTCTTGTATTCACAGGGAAGAAGCTGGATACACCTGCCCCACACTTCACAGCACTCTCAGTCCCAGAATACAGACCAGTTATCAAACCAATAGTCCTTGCAGGAATCCCTCGAAGTCGCAGAAGATCCCAAAGTGACTTACGATGCACTGAGTCAAATACCTTCTTGAGATCAACATAGGCTGCAAGCATCCCCTGTCGAAACTCACGTCGGCGTTCCACCAGGACACGAAGCGCTAGGATACGGTCCGTTGTTGACTTACCAGGCGTGAACCCAGACTGCTGAGGTCTCTGATGCTTCACCAGATGACTGCGAATCCGTGTCAGCAATAGATGGGCAAGCACCTTGCCTGGTACGGTGAGCAGTGTAATACCGCGGTAATTGTTGCAGTCCTGATGGTCCCCTTTCCCTTTCCAGATAGGGACGACCAGCCCCCTTTTCCAGTTAGGAGGAATGGTACCTGATTGCCACACGGCAGTCAGGACAGCATGCAACCCGCGGATCATGGCCTCACCCCCAGCTTTGAGGAGCTCCGCACTGATATTACAAACACCAGCTGCCTTTCCACCCCTCAACTTTGCTACAGCCTCTCTGACTTCGTCAAGAGAGGGTGCGGTTTCGTCAATGGGAGGATCGGCATCCACTGCATGTAACCCAGTGGTGTGAAGCTGCTCAGTTGGAGGATCCACCGTGAACAACTGCCCAAAGTACTCAGCCCAACGAGCCATCTGCCCATCCATGTCCGACACGAGGCACCCATCTGCTGTTCGAATAGCACTCGCCGAGAAGGAGACTTGGAACGGAGCTTCTTCAGGGCTCGGTAGGCGGGTCGGAGGTCATTAGCGTTCAAATGACCCTTGACATCCTCAGCGAGACTCCTGACATACCTCTCCTTGTCTCTCCTCAGGAGGGTTCTAGTCCGGCGGGATAGAACCCTATGCTGGTCCCGGTTCCCAGCCAGCCTGGCAGCGCGACTCTCCTCGATCTTCTCCAGCGTCTCCGTCGAGACAAAACCACGCCTTGACCTCGGGCGCTCCCCAATACACTCCTTGGCAGCCTGTAGAATTTCACGTTTGAAGGTATCCCACAGTTCTACAGGGTCCCCAAGAGCACCGAGCACATCAAAACGATTTGAGACTGCCACTGCATACTCATGAGCACATGTCAAGTCCTTCAGTTTCTCAAGATGAAACACAGTACGGTTACCTCTTGAGATTCTTCTGGATTTGACATGAAGCTTAAGTGTAGCAACAACAAGTCTGTAAGCAGATGGTACAGCTGTTGTGTAAAGATTGACAAGTGATAATAGAAACGAAAATAAAAATAAACGATTGTAAATTAAATTGAGAATAGGCAAAAGAGGTGTGATGGATAATGTTCACAACATTTATAAACCTGGGAGTGATAGGAATTAACTGATCTTTTGTGTCTCGTTAAGTAAATCATCAGAAAACCCCATCGTTAAGTAAATCATCAGAAGTACTCATTACCATGTAAATTAAAGAGGATTATTTAGCAAAAGCAGTTTCAACGTTCCAAACATTCGTAAGTCCGCTTATATGAATAGAAATGATGAGCAAAAAGTAAATATTGTATAGCATGCTGGTAAACAAGCTAGCAAAAATAGGCTGGTATATGGAAATATATGAAGAGGAGCAGTTGAAGATCTCTCTCACCAATGCTATTAAAGTAACTATAAAAGTGAGGAAGTAGGATTGAGAAAATATTAATTATTTTATAATAATTATCCAGTCAATAGAGCTTTTGTTGGAAATACTAAGAAACCTCGGAATCTGATTACAGTCGAAGATGAAAATTGGCGAGCTGGCGAAGTGTTGTCGGGAGGTTGGCGGCAACCGTTGTTATTGAATGGCTGCTAATTAAGGATGTCTCGCCCCCTCTCTGTCTCCCTCGGTTGTCTGTCACTCGCGGCCGATTGACTGACAAGCTGGTTACATGTCTGGCTGGGTGACTGACTGGTTGGCTGATTTACTGACTGACTGATTAACTGACTGACTGACTGACTGATTAACTGACTGACTGACTGATTGATTAACTGATTGACTGACTGACTGACTGACTGGTTTACTGACTGACTGGTTTACTGGCTGGCTGGCTAACTGGTTAGCTGACTGACTGACTGACTGACCGGTTGGCTGACTAACTGATTGAGTGACTGACCGATTGGTTAACTGACTGATTGATTGGTTGGCTGACTGACTGTGACTGACTGGTTGGCTGACTAACTGGCTAGCTGACTGACTGACTAACTGACTGACTGACTGGTTCGCTGACTGACCGAATGACAAGTACTGTCGTTGGCTTGGTCACAGTCTGACTATTAGGGGTGCTATGTTTGACGAGCCGCAACAGAATCTACAATCAATAGAATCTACAAGAATTGCTACAGCCCCACGAGCAATTCAGCCGGCAACTACAATATCTACAAGTCTCCAAGCAAGACATCACCATCATTCTACGAGGAAGAGAGAGACGGACACACTCGTCTCATGCTTGATCAGCAGATCCCACCGCTGCCACCATTTATATAAGTCGCTGTAACGGTTGAACCACCGAATGCCACCATGTATATAAGTCGCGGTGTATTTATAATCACCGCATGGCCACCATTTATATACGTCGTTATATTACCACCGCGTATGCCACCATTTATATAAGTCTGATAATTGTAGAGACTTATCTGGTATGAGTTAAAATGGTACTTCCAGCTTTGTACACATTTATTTAGAGTCCAGTAAGGAGCGTAGAAATTACAACCAAGTACAATGAATGTCTTGAGCACAGCCAGGGAGTGCCGGACGGGGCGAGTGAGAGGTGCGTGTTGGTAGTGGTGATGTCCGAGGGCTTCTCCCCCTCCTCCTCGTGATTCTGGCTTCTTATCACTTCTTGTTGATCCTATACTTTATGCTGACAACTAGGCATTTGTCCTGTGACATACTTTGAGAGTGCAAGGTGTTCATGGGTCTCACGGTGAAACAGAGGAGGAAAGATAAACGTATAATTATATATACATTACATAGATATATAATTATATGTTTATAATGTTTCTAAAAATACACTGATTCTTTTGATGTTAATTACATGCACATATCCTGTATGGAAGCTATAATACGTGTGACCATTGTTTGATAATTAGGTGTAATTCACTAGTAATAGTTATGCAAGTTATTATATATGTTAGGAGTGATAACTGACTGACATGGTTTGCTCCTCGGGATGGAAAGCCCTTCATGTTCCTGTAAGTGTTTTTCATGTGTGCTTACTGCTTGAAATAGTCTGCCTGCCTGCTTGCCCGCCTTCCTGCCTGAATGCCTGTCTCCCTGTTTGCCTGCCTTCTATCCTCCCTGTCTCCCTATCTCCCTACCTTAGTTGCTCCTCGAAATATGCAGATCGAGAGACAAGCTTCCGTGACCTGTTGACCTTTGTATCTCTCGTGACACCATTGTGAGTGTAATGAGTAATGGTTGTGGTAGAGATGGTGATGATGGCAGTAGTTCATTTATGTTGTGGTGTTGATTGCAAAGGGCAGCTTTAAGAAATCAATGTGATTTTTTTTTACATTCTTAATTCCAAAACGTTCAGGCAAAGCTTATTGAGTTTCGGACGCTTGGCCAGTTTTTAAATATGACGAAAGTAAGGATGAAGTAAAGCAGAAACCTTTCACAGAAGCGGAAATTCTAATCATCAGAATTATATTAACATTCATAGTATTGGCTTCGCGGGAGTGTTGTTATCGAATATATATTGGTGCCATAAAAGAATATCCCTGTTTGTTTACTTTCGATTAACTCTGCAGACTATGACGATAATATAGTAAATTAAGTCAGTAATGATGATCAAAATAATGTTCTACATACCTTGGTAGCGCAGTCCATAATGATAGCGGGTCACGTCAAGAAGTCTTACGGCCGATTGGCATAGCCCACGGTGTTATGGACTAGCTCAGCACGAGTATTTGGCGTTGTCGGTACCTGTGCAGGAGGAAAAAGATCCGGATCTTCAAGTCGCTTGCAAGCCCTGTCTTACTCCATGGTTGTGAGACATGGACACTAAATAGCGACCTGAAGAGGCGAATCGATGCCCTTGGTATAAGTGTCTTTGCAGAATCATAGGGTATCGCTGAGATGATTACGTGTCAAATCAGCGATTGAACCGTGAGACTGAATCGAAGCCTATTACCTGCATAGTTCGTCAGCGCCAACTTCGGCTATACGGGAATGTGGCACGCTACCCTGAAACCGAT
>JACEEZ010003493.1:167500-175000 GCA_016584305.1 Chionoecetes opilio | reverse complement strand
TTTCAAAGTTTTTAATTTTATTATATATTTTAATTTTCTTCTGAGACATTTTGTAAAGTGATTGGTAAGTCACTTTTAGGGTGAACAGAAACAGGTAACTCTGCTTTGATAGTCGTTTATTAACTCTGGGTAAAGGTAACAGGTAACACGTGGTGTAAGGTGACGCGCGGACTGGTGAGTTGCTCCTGCCGTGGTTGGATGTGACTTGGTGACTTGAAGACTGGTGAATTGCTAGTACAGAGGTCTGTGTCTAAGTGTCTCCCTACAAGAGACTGGCTCCTTATAAAGGGCCGCGATACTCAAGACCTGACGGAGAACATCTGGCGTAGGATGAGGTCGAGTTTAAAGGATTAGTGTATTGCCTAGGGAGTGGTTTAGCCAGGTGTACCAGGACCGAACATCAACCATACAGAACACAGAACACAGAACACAGAACACTTAGTTGAACACTAATAATAATACTAATACTAACCTACATATGCTCGGTGACGCTACCCGAGATGTCCTCATCTCGACAAAAGGAACAATCATGAAACTGAACAAAGGAGACGGGACACAATAGAAATGGACACAAAAACATACCTATCTATATATATTAGAATAGAAAATAGGAGAAGGACACAGGAAAAGGATACGTACTCGTAAAAAATAATGTGGAAAACATAAATCGTGGAAGGTACCGGCATGGTACACAGACATATGAGTACGAAAAAAAATATTGAGACAATACAATCCTATGTACAAAATTACATCATAAGGTACATGGAAAAGAGAGAAACGGAAGGAGTTACTTCTCACTACTACGGAGGAAATAACGATGGCCAGAGGATTGGGGAGCTGGTGAAGGAGTAGTAGAAGTGGCTGGTTGAGGCTGTGATTGAGGGAGGTGAGATTCAGCAGGAACGAGGTTAGGGTCCTCACAGTTAAGGCCTTTGGAAACTTTCTTAAGAGAATCAAGGTGGGCAACTTTCCTAGTGCCGTCAGTTAAGTGAAGCAACTGAACCTTATTCCCTTGTTCCTGAGCTATGACCCGGAAGGGACCGTCAAACTTAGGGTCTAATTTGGAGTGTTTGATTGCAACAAGGGAATACACAATGTCACCTACGTCAAGTGTAAATGTGGAAGCTGACTTTTTGTTATATAGGAGCATATCAGCTTTAGAGAGAGCAAGTGATGTTGATACGTTGGTGATTTGTTGGAAGGTGAACCTTTGTCTTGACAAAACTCATAGTTGATTAGTCTAGTCNACACACGCCTTTTCCACACACAGTCTGCACACGACACCCTTCTTACACACACCCGCACACACGCCTCCTTCCAACAACGCCTGCCCACGCCCCCTTCCCCACCCACGCCCCCACACACGTGTGTTTTGTGTGGAGTGTGGTGTGTGTGCAGGAAAGGGGTTTTTGGTGCGCAGGCGGTGTGGGGGAAGGGGGCGTGTGTCAGGCGTGGTGTGGGAAGAGTGGGGTCACAGCGACAGATTCACTGTCTGACCCCGAAAGTACAATCGCTATCATAACATTTCCCACAGGTGTCAGACAGAGTGTCTGCGGGCGCCCTTTTCGACGTATCAATAACAGTCGTCCCCTGTTGGGGAAATATTTTTTCTCGCGCTTTTTAAAAAAGTCGTGTTTTACGGAAAAAAGGGCCTGGAAATAAATTTTTTTTTGGGGGGGATTAGGTGTTTTAAATTCCCAAATAATTAGGAAAAAAAAAAAATGGGTCTGGACGATTATTTAAAAAGGGTCGGTTTTTGATGGGGTCTCAATCTCAGTCACTATGGTTTTCAGGTCTTCAGACCTATTTTTGTCTTGTGGAGAATTTCCAAAGAAAGACTTAACTATGCCAATCTTCTCTCGGGAAAAACCATTTGCAAGGAGCTCAAAGGGGTAGTAAAATCCATGAGCATTTCCTTAACTTAGAGTTTTTTGATGATGGATGATCAAATTTTTTCTAAAAATATAGGGGAGGCTCCTCAAAGTTAATAGCATTATCGCTAATCAATCCCGAGGACAAAACCCGCCGACCCACAAACCCCCGGAAAAATGAATAAAGGGTTCGGCATTTAAAATCATCGTTTTTCTAAATGAAAACCCCTTGTAGAGGTGCAAGAAAATAAGCAGACATTACTTCTTGGGGGGGAGCATTATCCCCTGTAATTATTATTGCCCAGTATAGTCGACCCCACATCTAAATGGTTTTAAAATTGTATCGATCCATGGGGATTTCGGGTGGCCCGGGAAGGTGTTTGTTTCCCTCAAATTTTACATTGAACAAAAAATTTGAGGTAGTATTTAACCCCTGTCTCCCCTGCGGTATCCAAAATTTCCTCCGAGATAGGCTAAGTGTCAGCCATTCCGCCGAAACGATTTTTCCATGGTTCATCCATAGAAATTTTTAGTAGAGATGAGTTTTGGGAATTAGCAGGGGATTGCGGGTTTATCGGAAGATCACTTTCCAAATTTTTCCTGAAAACAATGATCCCCTCATTATTTGGGTACAGACCTAAGATTGAAAGTTTTTTCCCTACGGGGGGCGGGGCCGAGGCTAAGAGCTGTATTCCTCGGGAAAATTCCTGTTTTTGTTTGTTAAAAACCCAAAACTTCAAAGGATCAGAACTACCCCTTTTGATAAAATTTGTAGAAAATTTAGTAGTTTTAATAGTTTGTTAAAAAGGGAAAAACTTTTTTTTATCCAAAAAGGATTGGATAATATAGGTTCCATAATTTATTTCTGATATGTCGCCTACTATAGACCTTTTGATTAGATTTCTTATTTTTTTTCACCGGGTAGGCCCTTTTTAAACCATAATCCTGTTTTTAGTTTGAGGATAGTTGTTCCTTGGACAAAATATCAGGGGGGTTTTCTCTTGTAGAAATGATTATAGTGAAATGGGAATAGATCAATTTATTTACCAAACGATCCTTACAAAGGGATTTTGTGTTATTTTTCCTACCGGCAGGAAAATTTCACTACGGTCCACATATATCCCTCCCCAATTTGTAATAAATTATTTGGAATTGGCTAAGTTAGGCCTAATTCTAATGTGAGCTTCATTTGAGGCAAGGTTCTAGGCTTAATTGGGGAAACCGAGCCTTAAACAAATTGAATTCCTTCCTCTCCGCTTTAAAGTAAGCTACTGCACCGTTGCACTTTTTGAAGCATCAAAAAAATAGGTGTAGTTGCTGGGGGTGCCCTCAGATTTATTTCCATTTATGTGAACTTCATTTATTTTATTGAACTCGTTTTTATAGTCTCCCATTCTGTTGTATATTCCCATAAAGGGGGGGTATCCAATCGGGGGTTTTCTCCCCAGGTTTTTTGTAATAGACATTTACCCCTTATAGTTATTGGGTCCTTCCCCAAGGGGCAAATACTTGGCTGACCTGATTTAAAGTTTTCTTTTTTGTTAGGATAACAGAAAAATTAGGACACTTTAATCTTAGTTCATCAGTTTTTACATTCCACCATTACCTAACACTGATACTCTGGTGGCTTTTAAAAAGGGAAAAATCCTTTCTGATTATCCCTTTAGCCTTGGAGAATTAGTTTTCCCCAACTCGAAAGGGGAGTTGGCCTTCCGCACTCTTTAGCCGGGTTTAAAAATTTGTATTATTTTTCCCTTTGAATTTATTAAACTTTTTAATTGGCTTTTAACTTGTGAAAATTTGGGAAAGGTAACCCCCGGGGGCTCATTTGCCAAGGTAGCCCCTATTTCATATTTACCATTTCAAAATTTGACAGTGGGATCATAGTGTTTAGAGTTTTTTGTTTCTCTTTAGGTAACTGTTGGGGGTTGTACCGATAGTTTCTAGATCCCCTAATTTATCTACGGGGATACCCCCTTCTTCCAATAACTCTTTGTTTTTGAGGGGTACTAATGAAGTTCAATTCTAGCAACCAAGGGGGGTTGTGCATGACTAGAAAATGCTTTCCTCTTGTTCAGGTGGTGAGTGATTTGGGGGATAGGTCACATTATTACTTCACCCCGGCAGGTGAAATAGAAATTTTTTGTCTTTGATGACCTTACTTAAAAATCGCCCAAAATAATCAGCGATTTTTAATTTGGGTTGGGCCTAAATCCTCAAAGGTATTTCTAACTAGTCTAACCCCTTTCTCTTCAACTTTTCAGGGGTAGATTTTAGTCCTTTTACAGTTAATTTATCCGATGTTATTAACTACACCACTACCCTAATTTATAATTTCCAATTTGGGCTAGTGGTCGACAATGTCAAAACTTTTAGCTTCTTTGTTTTGGCCAGAAAGCCCGAAAGGCTAAGTTTCCCCTTTTAATTTTAGGTATTGTAATAGATCACTATTCTCCACTAATAAATGATCTTTGTGCACCACTGTCAAACATTTTTTCCCAAAGGTTTTGGCTTTTAATTACCCTGTGGTCCCTTCAATTCTGCGTAGGGACAGCGGGATAATACTCCATTAGTTACTGCCCTTTTAACGCCTAGGGTCTTTTTCTCACATCACCATAGGGCATAAGGCTATTGTGAATGGGTTTTTTACACTTCTTACAATACCCAGACTAAAGAGATAAACCAAAGGGCGTTCCCGATTCCTTTTAGCCCAGTTATTAATTCCCGTGGGGGGGTTGCTCAAGGCAAATGTTTACTCTTGTAAAAACCCCCTATTGTTGACCGTGAATAATTCATTGTACCTTTGTTTAACATCTCGCTCCTGGTTGGGAGTTTCTCCAACATGATTTCTCAGTCGATTTTGTCAGGGGTTTTTACTTTAATCTTTAGTGTGCAATTTTAAAGTTATTTGAATTTCCTTCCTTAATTGTGGAAACCTAGTAATCCATTGAACTTGAAAAGATTTCCCTTTTTTTCTATCTTTTTTTTCCATAATTATCTCAAAAATTTAGGCTCAATTATAATTGGATTTTCTACTTAATCCTTTAAGAGAAGCAGAATCCAAAAAACCTAAAAAAGGTTATTTTGCACCTCTTAAATAGTCCTATATATCAATTTAATTTTCCCCAAAAAAAAAAGAATAGGAATTTTCCCCTTTAAAGGGGCCCCAAAAAAATCAGGTAATTTAATTGGGATAAAAAGGTTTTGGCTGTGGTTTCTGATCACGCACTAAGTTTTTCATATTTGAATACCCTTTCCATGATTTTTTACATTCTTGATCATATTGGTCTCAAAATAATTAATTTTTATCCCCCGCTTTTTTAATGATTTAAAATAAGCCCTTCATAATTTCCCATTTAGTTTTTTGCATTAGCAGACCGTTTTTAAATATTTTAGTCAATAGGATTCTCAGCGCTTCCTCACACTTTTTATATATTCGTGTAAGCCATCCAATTTGCCCTAATTTCGTTGCCCCCTTTCCCCGATTTTAATAATGATTAGATGAAATGAAAAAAAGAAAAAAAAAAAAAAGGTTGGGGACAAATTTACGGTTAGGTTTCCCCAATTAATTATTCTAATCCCAAGGGGGGATGTGCAGTTGACTCGGCACCAAAGTGCGAAGCCATGCCTATAACATCCACCACTTTTTTTAATACAACTAACTTCGCAAACATTGTTGGGGGATGGTAGCTTTTCCAATGCGGCCTATGTTCCGTGGCTGTCTTGACAGGCGGCGAGAAAAGGCAGGGGAGTACGGCGGCCAATCAAGGGTTTTACCCAAAGGGGCCCCCCGTGAAACTGGTGGTATATATCGTTTCCCCCCCCGAAAGAGAACTTGAGGTCATGAGGCCACTTAAAATACTTCATTGAGACGTGCGTCTTGCAAATAAACAGCATGACCGCCGGGGGGCCCGAAAGACGAAGGCCTGAATTCCACACCTTCCACCCCCAGTCGCCCAGGGCATAAACTGTGCCCCACAAAGGCCACCTTTTCCTTCCCAAAGATAATCCTCACTACGGGGGACCAAAAAGTTGAAATTATAGTAAAGTGATGTGATCTCACTTTTCTATTAACCCAAAAATACTAGACCAATGTACCCTATTTAGACGCAAAAATAAGGTAACTCAGCAGTGGGGGATGGGGGTTTATGATTTGAAGGCTTGATTTTATTTTGGGGGTGGTGAGTCGCTGTAGGCGGGTAGTGCGCTGGTAATTTTGGTATGGTGCACGTAATGGGGGCGATGGTGGTAGACAGCGTAACTTTTTTTAGTTACCTGGCGGGCACGTACGTTTTTGGGGTTTTTTTCCACTTTTTCCATGCTTTAACCCATTGATCGGTTATGCTGGGTCAAACAATTTAAAATGAGCGTGCTACACCTTTTGTGTAAATCAAAAAGTCGTACACCTTTAAAGTAATGTCCGACCCTTTATCATTCCTGATTTAATGCAATAAAAACATAGCCATTAACGGTTATCAACCCAAAACGGTCATTTTTTGGGATCCCGTCGCGTTTTTTTAATCCGCAATCAAAATCTGCAAATTCCCCCAGTTTCCCCAAAAAATCCTCAAGGTTTGCAGACGCTCGGGTCAGGCTCGGTGACGTCATCAGGGGGGCTCCTTTCCCGCGCGCTGATAGAGGCACGAAAACCCGAGATAAATATAGTACTTTAAGATATTTGGGGGGGTTTCTGATAGATTTTGTTTTGCTATATACCACATGCATGCATCCTTATGGGTGCAGCATGCTTCCTCCCACACACACGCTGCACACGCGACACTCTTCCCACACACACGCCTGCATACACGCCTCCTTCCTACACACGCCTGGCATATACGCCTCCTTACCACACACACGCCTGCACACCCGCCTCCTTCCCAAACACAACGCTGGCATACACGCCTTTTTTCCCCACTACACGCCTGCACACACGCCTCCTTCCCCCACACACCCTGCACACACCCTCTTTCCCACACACACGCCTGCAACACGCCTCTTTCCCACACACACTCCTTCTTCCCACACACACGCATGCACACACGCCCTCCTTCCCACACACACGCTACTACACGCATCCCTTCCCACACACACGCCTCCTTCTCAAACACACGCCTGCACACACGCCTCCTTCCCACACACACGCCTGCACACCGACACCCTTCCCACACGACCGCCTGCACACACGCTTTCCTTCTCACACACACGCTTGCATACACGCCTCCTTCCCACACATACGTCTGCACACACGCCTCCTTCCCAACACACGCCTGCATACACGCCTCCTTCCCACACACACACCAGCATACCGACACCCTTTTCCACACGCCGCCTGCAACACACGCCTGCACACCGACACCCTTCCCACACAGCCTGCACACCGACACCCTTTCCCACACACGTCCTCTTTCCCACACCCACTGCCTGCAAACCACCCTCTTTACCCACATCACTAACCCTGCACCCGCTCTTACCCACACACACGCCTCTCCACACACACCGCCTGCACACCGACACTTCCCCACACACGCCTGCCACACGACCTCCTTCCCACACACTGACGCTTGCATACCGCCTCCTTCCACACACACGCTTGCATACACCCTCCTTCCCACACACACAGCCTCCGTCC
>JACEEZ010003493.1:157500-162500 GCA_016584305.1 Chionoecetes opilio | reverse complement strand
CATATTCCCTGTATATATTGTACATTTTGTATGTTATTATCGTATTGTATATTTCTCTTTATGTATAGGCATTTAGAATAGTTTCATATACAACGTGTAACTTTAAGCCTTACTGTATTTTTTGTTTAAACAAAATTTAAAAAATAAAAAGATAGAGAGAGATAGAGAGAGATAGGGAGAGAAAGAAAAAGATAAGAGAGAGATAGGGAGAGGAAGAGAAAGATAGAGAGAGAGAAAGATAGGAGATATAAAGATAGAGAGAAAAAATATAGAGAGAAAGATAGAGAGAGGAAGAGAGAGAGTATGAGAGAGAGAGAATGATATATATATATATATATATATATATATATTATTATATGGGTTTTAATTAAAATTAATAATTTAAAAATTATTAAGTTAACCTTTAAATTTTTAAAAATATAATTTCCCATTTTAATAAGAATTAATTATTACCCTTTTTCCTTTTAGGGTATGAGGAAAGGGGCCGCAAACTTAGGGTCTAATTTAGGTTTTGATTTCAAAAAGGGGAAAAACAATGTCCCTACTCAAATTAAAGTGGAACTGACTTTTGTATTAGGGAGCATATCAGTTTTTGAGAGAGAAGTGATTTTTGGATACTTGGTGTATTTTGGAACGTGTGAACTTAGTCTTTTGACAAAGTCTCAAATTGTTATAGGTTAGAAGGTTGGACAAAAAAATCATAAGGAAACATTTTTCCCCAGCAAAAAAAATGTACATTGGGTCTCAGAGGGCAGACTTGTTTATGGGGGAATTGAGAGAACCATCACCTGAGGAGCATAGGTGTCCCCAAAAGGGGGTCAGTGTCGGAATAATGGGGCGTAAAGTGTTTAGGGTTTTACGGTTGCAACGTTCTACCAAACGCTTTAGCACTGGGGCGGTAAGCAAGAACATTACACTTCCTGATATTGAACTGTTGGCACAAGGAATCAAGAACTTGATTAACAAACTCTGTGCCGTTATCAGACAACAGAAACCTTGGGAGTAGTGAAAGGACAAATGACATGATCAAGAAATGCACGTGCCACTGTTTGTGCTGATTTGTTAGGCAGTGGAGCAATAAAATAATGGAAAAACGTGAAAAATGATCAACAGCAACCATTAAATATTGATTTCCACGTTCAGTAAGAGGGTGTTTCAACAAATCAATGCCAAGAACTTCCCATGGTGCTGAAGGCACATGATAACTGAGAATGGGAACATGAGCATGTATATCACCTTTAGTTCTTGCACACCTATGACATACTTCAATGTAGTCATTGATATCCTTTCTCATGGTGAGCCAGAAGAATTTAAGTCTAGCTTGTGAAAGTGACTTTTCCTTGCCAGGATGTGAAGCATTGGGTGTGTCATGAATTAGTTTAAGGACAGACTGGACATGAGTTGGAGGAATGACAAGTTGGTGGATGAGACGAGATGGTTCATGCTTACCTGTAAGTGTGGTTGCTTTGTACAGCAACTGTTCCTGAAGGAGGTAATGTGAAAGAGAAGGAACCTTAGGAATGTCGGAGTCATCACCTGATTCAAGGTAATAGATGACTTTTGACCATGTGGGGTCATTGCGTTGAGCAGTGTAGAGGTCATCGTGAGAAAGTGTGTCAAATGTGGATGTTTGCGTGGTGACAGGACATGTAAGTGCACAGTTGCGAGAAAGAGCATCAGCTGCAACGTTAGCTTTGCCTTGAATGTACGCAAACTCAGGCATGAAATCTTGAATTGTAAGTAACCATCGAGCCATGCGTCCTGACTGGTCCTTGGCCTTGAAGAGGTGAAGTAAGGGTTTATGATCCGTAAGGACCTTGATAGGATAGCCATGAATGAGGTAACGAAACTTCTTTAAGGACCAAATGACTGCAAGGGCTTCGATCTCTGTCACTGCGTAGTTCTTCTCTGCCTTGTTAAGTAGACGAGAGGCATACGCGATGGGGCGTTGTTTACCATCGTGGTCTTGCATGAGTACTGCACCGAGACCAGTGTAGCTAGCGTCAGTGTTGAGAATGAAAGGTTTAGTGTAGTCATGGTACGCAAGAACAGGCACAGAAGTGAGAGCGTGCTTAAGAGCAGCGAAAGCGTTTTCCTGACTGTCAGACCATTGGAAGGGCACATCTTTCTTGAAGAGTGAAGTGAGTGGAGAAGCCATGGCGGCAAATCCTTTGATAAATCTGCGGTAATAGGAGCTAAGTCCTACGAAACTACGGACTTGATCTACATTGACTGGAGTAGGATAATTAGTTACAGCGCTGACTTTGTCATTTGACGTTTGAATACCGTCAGCGTTAATAAGATGGCCAAGAAAGGTAGTTTCTTTGCGTAGGAACGCGCATTTGGAGAGTTTAAGTTTCAAGCCTGCGTCCTGAAGACGAGTGAAAACTTTTCTGAGTTTCTGGAGATGTTCTGGGACTGATTTAGAGAAAATGATCAAGTCGTCAGAGTAGGAAAAAAGTGTATTACCCATTAAACCAGTGAATATGGAATTGATCAAGCGTTGGATCGTCGCGGGTGATCCAGAAAGACCCATAGGCATACGACAGTACTGGTAATGTCCTGAGGGTGTAGAAAAAGCAGTGTATTCACGGCTTTCTGCGTCAAGTTCGACTTGCCAGAAGCCGGAGCTTCTTCAGCTTAGGACCGGTCAATAACAACCACTGGAGGTGCAAACTGGGCGTTTGATTTCTTCCACTGGGCAAGCACCATGGGGGTCAGATCCTTCGCAATGACTCTCACTGGGTACCCCCGCTTGTCAACACCCTCACGGATGCCGCTGAGTTCTTGGAGAAGGATTCCCCTCCTCATTACGCCGCGATACGTAAGCACCTCACTCTCAGCAAACTCTCGTCCACTCTCGTGGAGTATGTCTCACATGTTTGGGGAGGATCCACTCATACAGCTCTCCTAAACAGGGTTGAGTCTAAAGCTTTTCGTCTCATCAACTCCTCTCCTCAGACTGACTGTCTTCAATCTTTAAATCACCGCCGCAATGTTGCTTCTCTTGCTCTCTTCTACCGTTATTTTCATGCTCACTGTTCTTCTGAACTTGCTAACTGCATGCCTCCCCCACTCCCGCGGCCTCGCTAGACAAGACTTTCTACTCATTCTCATCCCTATTCTGTCCAAAGTGTCCATCTTCCTAATGCAAGAGTTAATCAGTATCTTTACTCTTTCATCCCTTTCACTGGTAAACTCTGGAACTCTCTTCCTGTTTCTATTTTTCCACTTTCCTATGACTTAAATCTTTTCAAAAGAAGAGTAACAAGACACCTCCTGAACTAAATTGGCCTACCCCTCTGTTTGTATTTTATTCTCTTACTGTCTTCTTTATAGGGACTGGCAACTAAGCGGGCTTTCTGTTACCCATTTTTGCTGTGAAAAAAAAAAATATATTAACTGACTTTTATTTTTATGGCTCGACAACATACATGTTTTTATAGCAAATTAAAGATCTGGGCGTGAAGGGGTTAAACCAGGGCTTGAAAGCGAAATAATTTCTCAAACGGTTCGTTCCGATCGGAAACAGTATTATTAAGGTTTCGTTTTTCGTTCCTCCTCCAAACATAACGTTCCTGAACCGGTTAGAACGAAATGAAAACCGGTTAGAACGTTATTCTCAAACCATGTAATGAATATGCTATTAGCCCTAATAAATAATAATGCCTATACATGACTACATTCTTATAGATGGTAATAAAGCCATACATTTCATGGTGCATAGTATCCAACAAAATCAAACCCTTAGATGTCGTAAGAACTATATTATTATACGACTTAAATAAGGCAACACATTTACATATACAATACAGGAAGCGTAGTGTAGGAGTATGCAATTTCAGTCGTCGTAAAGACATGAATCACTAATTATTTATTAATATTATATATGGTAAAACTATATTAATTCGTAATATCACCAGCCCACTAATTAAATAAACCTAATCAATGAAGTCAATGACTACAATGAAGTCAATGTGGTACTCCAAGGACTCGAACTTAGGACACTCACATCGAAATTTGGCGCACCAAGCATTAGGCTATGAACACAGTAACAAATGTAAGCACATACTCACGATATATAATCCCTTTTCGAATACTGGATATTAATCTAAGCATATTCTTAAACCAAACTGCAGTATAATACTTTAACGATTGCACGATTGGAAGGTGTAATAAAATAAGGGAACGTGATGCATATCACGAAGACATAAATGCATAATTATATAAGGTAAGAAATTGTTATTCTTCACAAATTAAATGAAAAATGGTGCATATGATACTATTTGAAACAAAACCACATTGTCAATTGCCAAGTGAACAAATACAGTAGACTTGATTAATGTATGTATGTAATACAGATGTATTTACTTAAAGTAATCGTCCAGACTCATTTTTGTTTTGCCTAATTATGTTGAATGTACATTCAAAACACCTAATCCACCAAAAATAATTGATTTCCAGGCCTTTTTTCCGTAAAAACACGACTTTTGTAAAAAGCGCGCGAATTTTGTTTTCTTCCCTCCAACAGGGCTACGAATAATATTGATGACGTCATGTTCGGATCTCCAAATGTATACAACAGTCTTCTGCCTGTGACACCTGTCGGCAACTGTTATGATGAGCGATTGTACTTCGGTGTCCGACAGTGAATCTATCGCTGTGACAGATATAGATTACGGTGCTCAATTTGAGACCGACATAAATGACGCTGCTGGCGTATATGAGGAACACGAACCTCAGATTGTGATGGGAGCCCAACCCTACATGTTTGAGCCAGAATACGAGAGTAACGAGGCAGACGAACATATGTTAGGGGAGCTTGATTTTTTTTTTTTTTTTTTTTTTTGGGGTGGGGGGCATCCAGCAGGGGAGGACCACGGGCTAGCTTGAGCCCGTCAGAGAGATGCTTTGAAAAAAGAGAGGAGAGTGTTCGTGCTGCTGGCGTGCGGGGGAGCTTGAGGTTCAGCAGGATGTGATATTTACCTGCGATATTTACC
>JACEEZ010003493.1:132500-152500 GCA_016584305.1 Chionoecetes opilio | reverse complement strand
ATAAGGCCCACCCCACAAGAAGATATATACGCCTACTCAAACTGGCTTGTGAAAATATGAAGAATACAGAAAGAGGCGATCAGCAGCTGGAGGGATCACCTTAAGCGAAAGCTAACAGGCCAGTCAGTGGGCTCTAAGGATTGGTGGAACAGCATTAAACAACAACAGGGATTCTCTCGTGACGACAGCATCCCACCGCTGACAGCACCTGATGGCTCTGTTGTCACAAGTCACCGGGGTAAAGCTCAGGTGTTGGCTGCCCACTTATCCCCCAAGATGACAGTTCTTGACCAAGAACGTGAACTTCCTTCAGTTGCTGTTTTAACCAAGGCTGCCCTTGGAAACATCACCATTACCACGAAGGTGTTGCAGCAACTTCAACTAGTTGATCCCAAGAAAGCGCTGGGACCAGATAGCATCAGCCCTCACCTGCTTAAAAGATGTGCCGCACAACTTGCTGTGCCTCTTGCTACCATCTTCCGGGGGTGCCTTTCATCTCAGCAGTGGCCATCTCAGTGAAGTGGCGAGAGTCTGTGCTATCCACAAAAAGAAGAGCAGAGGCGATCCTCAAAACTACCGCCCATTTCCCTCCTCACCGTTGTTGGGAAAGTTCTCGAGTCCGTCATTGCCTACCAAATCACCAAATTTGTTGACGCTCACCGCATGCTAAATTCACGGCAATTCGGCTTCCGACAGGGGAGATCCGCAGCAGATCTTCTTCTCCTGCACTCAGCAGCCTGGAACCCTAAATCGGAGAGAAGATAACTTCGTCGTCGCCCTTGACATCGCTGGGGTCTTTGAAAGGGTGTGGCATCAGAGCATCACCACCAAGCTGAAAAGCCTGGGGATCTGCTTACACCTACTTACCTGTTACACCTCCTCCAAGATTACCTCCACGGCAGGACTCTGCGCGTAGTGGTGAATGGTCGCACCTCCACTGAATACCCTATAAAAGCCAGTGTCCCTCAAGGAAGTGTACTCGGGCCATTACTATGGAACGTGTACTTTAATGACATCCTGCAGCTGCACGAGGTGCATCCTGAGGCAGGAGCGTACGCAGACGACTGTACTCTCACATTCACCTGTGAGAGGAGTGACCGTTACAACACCGTCATACGCATAAACCAGGCACTGCAGAGCATCGCCTCCTGCGGCAAGAGATGGCAAGTCACATTTGCACCAGACAAAACTCAAGCCGTCCTCATCTCTCGCAAACAAGATGCACTCAACTGGAACCAACACTCCATTCTCCTAGAAGGCAGAAGAATACACCTCCAGGAGTCAGCATGCTGGGGGTTGAGTTCGACTCAACGTACACCAGCCACGTCAGGAAAGTCGCCAAGGGTGCTGCTTGGAAACTAAGCTGCATCCGACGCGTCGCGCACCTTCTGGACGCTCAGGGACTCGGCACACTCTACAAGTCACAAGTCCGCTCCCTGATGGAATACTTGCCCCTCGCATGGTCCTCCTGCCCCCCGTCATACCTCGGCCTCCTTGACCGGGTTCAAGCCGGAGCCCAGCGGCTGGCCCAGCTGAAAGCCCCTGAGGCCTTCAACCTCTCCATCAGCGGCGTGACGTGGCAGGCATGTGCGTCACATACAAGGCTCACAGGATGCAACTCCTACAACTGGCAGCGCTGCGCCTCAACCCACGGGCACCACCCTACCATGCTACCCGTGCGGCCTAAAACATCGACCTTCAGGTGACTGTGCCCTTCGCGAGGACGGAACATTACCTCTAATCCTTCCTACCGCACTATGGTCGACTGCGGAACACCTTAGTGCGCCATACCGACCTGTACCTTACCACTTCCATGCACGTCTTCAAATCGGGCGTAATTGTCTGACTGCAAGCGGAACCAGTAAAAACATGTAGTAAAATTAATGACTATAAACATTTATATTATAAAGGTTAATATTATCTATTAGTATGATTTCTTTATATCATGTGTATACCAATGTATTAGTATATGTATTTTGTTATTATTTGTATATTAGTGTATTAGCGTATTTAAGTAGAATTTCTTTATATCAATCGTCAATTAGTTTATTCAAGTGTTTTACTATACTTTTTTCATATTTTTGTATAAATATTGATATGGATAAGATCCAATACTGCTACAGATATTTTTTGATGTACTTTAGCACATTACTTCTCTTTTGTTTCCAATGTATTCAGTTTTTAAAAAAAAGAAAAAAATAGAGCGAGAGAGAGAAAGACATATATATATAATATATATATATATTAATATTATATATATATATATATATATATATTATATATATATTATATTATATATATTATATATATATTATATATATATATATATATATATATATATAATTATATATATATATATATATATATATTAGGGTGGCTCAAAAAAACGCTTTTCGTGAAATGTCACCCTCCCCTGGTTTTATTTTGTGCGTATTGGTGTATATATCACCCTGATTTTCTTTCAGAAATTTTTGACCTATTTTGAGGGGTGCCATTTCACGATTTTCTTAAAAAATCAGAAAAATCACGTTTTTTGGACCTGGTGCACATATAGGTAAGCAGATTTTATTGAAATTCAGGATTTAAGTACGTTACAATGCAAGCTTTCTGCCCATAGATGGTTTGTATGGGTTTATTTCATGTCCTATCAATCATTTTAGTGGCAAAAACATATTTTTTACACAAAAAAAAGATATTTTTTACCCCAAAAACACTGAAAATTTACATACAATCAATCATGCTTCAAACAATCACATAGTATTACAGTCCTGGTTATAATACAAAACCGATGTTCATTCTACAATCTATCTGCTACTCATAATGTCTCATATGGTTTTCTTATTACCGTATTATCTCTAGTATAAGCCGAAGTAGGATTTACGGTGGAAAAATTGTTCCTTGAAAGTCGGCTTATGCGCGATATTTTACGGTATATTCTATTCCTCTTCAGAATGGTTGGGAGAGCTGGCCGGAGCGGTCGTAGGCCTGCTGCCACAGCTTTGCCAGCAGCTGAACCCCTTCGCAGTGAGCGTAGGTGTGGAGAAGGTCCCAAGAAGGAGAAGGAACCTCCCCAAGCTGAGAAGAAAAGAAAACGAGAAGACTCACAAGAGAATGGAGGGAGCAGCAGTACTAGTGAACCTGAGGCTGGTGCTTCAAGCGCAAGTGGGAGTAGGAAATAGTATATCGCAGGTGAAAGTGTCATGGACCCTAAAAGGCCTCGATGTCACCATACACTGAATCTGAAGGATAAAGTGATTGGACATTCAATTGAACGATTGTCAACATGCCGGCTTCCATCCAAGAGAGACGTGATGCAGAGGTGGAGGAATCTCTGTGCAGAGGGCACTGGGAACCTCTCACTTTCAGTGACACGGAGCAATGCCTCCATTGCCTCGGACATTGCAGAGGAGGTACTCGGAATCTGGGAGCGAGCGTCCATCCCCACAATCCGCTTTGACAAAATAAAGGAGCGCATCCTGAAAACACTGACAAAGTGGAACGAGATTCGACGTCTCCAGGAGAGCCATGCAAAGTGTACCGCTTTCTCCACATCACTTGATCAGCTTTTCGATATCGCTCCAGCCGATGTGGAGGAGCGCCTCAACTCCTCAAGTAACCCCAATCACGTAGAGGACCTAACATTCTACAGGGCCCAGCGGAATGATACAAGGAACTCATCAATGGCGGGCATTGACACCAAGCTCTCGGCTCTCGTGTTCCGCAGGCAGCGCCGGGAGAAGGAGGCAGAGACAAGGCGGCAGTGTGAGCAGGAGCGCAAGGCAGCTGCACAGGCTTCTCCCCCTCCCCGTCCCAGTGATCAGGAGGACCAGGAGGGCGAGGAGGAGGCTGGTGAGCCCGCCGATATTGAAAACGAGTACGAGCCTGGTGCACGGACACAGAAGGCGCTGCGTAAGAAGGTGGCACTGGTGGCACTCTGGTGGCACTGCCTGCACCACGCTACTTTGCCCTGGGAAAGTCAAACTTCCAGCCAGTGATTGGCCTACTGACCGACACCCGCCCAAGCCTCGCCGTCTTTGTGACAGAGAGGTCATGGCTTCTCTTCAAACTCTTCCGCCTTGACACAACGTGGCTCCTCACTGAGACCGCGACCTGGCCTCTGTCCCCCGCCTACCAAGAGCTGAGGGACCTGACCCGAGACATGAAGGTCGTCAATGACAGTGCGGAGAGGGCGGTCAAGGATGTCCAGGAATATGCCAACATGACACGCGACGCAGGCCATATTGATGATGTCATACTGGTCGGAATCGACCACCGCTGCCGCCTCTCTGACCTCCGCAAGGCAGACTTGAATGACATTATCTAAATGTAGATAGAATGTAGATTGTAGAATGAACATCGGTTTTGTATTATAACCAGGACTGTAATACTATGTGATTGTTTGAGGCATGATTGATTGTATGTAAATTTTCAGTGTTTTTGGAGTAAAAAAAATTTTTTTTTTGTGTAAAAATATGTGTTTGCCACTAAAATGATTGATAGGACATGAAATAAACCCATACAAACCATCTATGGGCAGAAAGCTTGCATTGTAACGTACTTAAATCCTGAATTTCAATAAAATCTGCTTACCTATATGTGCACCAGGTCCAAAACACGTGATTTTTCAGATTTTTTAAGAAAATCGTGAAATGGCACCCCTCAAAATAGGTCAAAAATATCTGAAAGAAAATCAGGGTGATATATACACCAATACGCACAAAATAAAACCAGGGGAGGGTGACATTTCACGAAAAGCGTTTTTTTGAGCCACCATAAAATATATATACTATATACATATATATATATATATATATATATATATATATATATATATATATATATATATATATATATATATATATATATATATATATATATTATAATATATATATATATATATATATATATATATATATATATATATATATATATATATATATATATATATATATACATATATATATATATATATACTATACGAGAGAGAGAGAGACAAAGATATATAAACTATATATATATATATATATATATATAGAGAGAGAGAGAGAGAGAGAAAGAAGAAGAGAGAGAGAGAGAGAGAGAGAGAGAGAGAGAGAGAGAGGAGAGAGAGAGAGAGAGAGAGGAGAGAGAGAGAGAGAGAGAGAGAGAGAGAGAGAGAGAGAGAGAGAGAGAGAGAGAGAAGAAGAGAGAGAGAGAGAGAGAGAGAGAGAGAGAGAGGAGAGAGAGAGAGAGAGAGAGAGAGAGATCACCATCACAGCGAAATCCTGCTGTGTGTGCTACCGCCTACAGTGGCAGGGGAAAAAGACTATTGAGTATCTGCAAACTCTTCTGGATGACCTGTTGCAACAACACACCTGTGAGCACGTTGTCATCATTGGCGACATGAACCAACATCTAGTTGTAAGGTCATTCGATGACTTCCTCACAGTATATGGCCTCCGACTCTAACAAATCATGTTGACTTCCCCACGCACATTTCCGGCTCATCACTTGATCCTGTCATCAGTAATCTCCCACTCAGTGTTGTCACCTGTTCACCCCTCGGTGCTGTAGGATCATCAGATCATATGGCGATCCTAAGTGTAATACAAGTTGCAGCTCAGAGGGATGCCCCCGTCACACGCATCAGGCGGCTGTGGGGCATAGCAGACTGGGATGGTTGGTCTATGTCTGTGCTATTCAACCTGGGTGGATGATCCACCAAAAGGTAGACGAGACTGAGTGAGGGGTGGACGGCTGTCTTGGGGTGGACAGGTGGGTGGACGAGATCATGCCCACGTGTCGGTATAGAGAAGGGAAAATAAATCTATGGTATAAAACTAGGTAAAGGTGGGGATATTTTTACATGTATAGGGAAAATAAATGGATTGAAACTGAAGGTGAAAAAAAATAAAAGCAATGTAGAAAAGAGGTGTTGTTCTGATTTTGAAGACTTTGATACCTATATGGCTGGCTGGCAGTGGCTGGCCACATGGTAGGCAGACAGCAGAGCAGACACTGGAGGTACGAATGTCCCCCTGGATTACCAGACACCTGACTTTGATGCAGAAAAACCTTGACTTCTATTTCCTAGACACCTCAGACCTCCAACATGTGGAAGCTTCATCCATTCTCAGATGATGGAACTGATCATTCTGATGCCCTATTGGAGCTTCCAGTGGATTATTTTTAAAAAGCAGCTTTCAAAACATTTGGCCATCCTATGCATTGCATTGCTGGGTTGTCCTGCATGATAGTCAGGACTACAATGAGTAAGCTGAGAACGCAACAGCCATATTTGTGCAGATGCCAACATCATGTCTGTGTCAGCAAAGTTTCTCAAGCTTAATTTTAATCAAGGCATTAAAAAGGAATACCATTCTGAATTTGGATCCTCTTATGCGCGTTGCACTTTAAAATTGGTCTGATGCCTCGATTTAAGCTGGTAGCAAACAAATTGCAACAGCAGCCAAATCACTGATTTTTGTTTCTTGAAGGAGAAGGCTTTGTTTTCTGGATTACCAAATATAACGCATATTAGGTGCAATTTTACTTTAGTTTCATGAAGAAAATTTTATTTGCTGTGGAATCCCAAAGTACGTTTAACTTACACAAACTTAGTACGTTAAGTACGTTACAACTTAACAAAGTACGTTTTATACTGCATTTGTTATTATACAGAAGAATATGTAAACTGTAGATTTAAAATAAGAGTGAAGCTGCCTTTTCCTACCTATATATTTTGTAGAATGATATAGTTAGATTTAAAATGTCAGAGCCATGAGATTTTAAAGAGAGGAAAAAATTGTGATGGACAAGCTCTTACCAAATCACTACTAGGGGTGGACGACATCAAAAAAGGTTGAAGAGCACTGGTCTATGTGATACGTTGCAACAAACGCCCTGGAGCACCATTCGCGTCGATGATGTGGATACACAGGTACACACTTTCACACGTACTCTGCTTGAACTCCATGAGAAATATGTGTCTAGTCACTTACACTATCACTTACACTGCCAAGCTCCTTGATAAGCCCTGGTTTGGTTACCAATGTAGGATGGCTGCTGATGAAAAAAAGTTATGCCTGGCGGCTATACTCACGCCATCCAACCCACCCTAACAGGGAGCGCTACAAACACGCTTGTGCAGCCATGAAAGAAGTCCAAAAATGGGCTCAACGACGCTGGCAAGATGACCTCAAAACCAAGCTTAGTGGTCGTTCCGTTGGTAGCAAGTACTGGTGGACCACACTTAAATAGCAACAAAGGTCTGACACCAGACAAAGCCATACCTCCACTTTGCAAGTCTGACGGCACATTGGCCACCAAGAACGACAAGGCCGAGGTACTCGCGACATTCTTTTCCACCAAAATGACAGTACCTGATCCCGAGAGAGCCATCCCAGCTGTGCCCATTCTCACCAAGTCCAGCCTGTCTAACCTCACTATAACTACTAAGGAAGTTCACCAACATTTAGTTCAGGTCGACACAAAGAAGGCCTTGGGCCCAGACAACATCAGCCGTCATATCCTCAAGCGCTGCGGCTCTCAGCTAACAAAGCCTCTTTCCACTATCTTTCAGCACTGCCTTACTACTGGTAGGTGGCCAACCCTATGGAAGGAAGCCATAGTAGTGGCAATACATAAGAAGGGCACAATAACTGGCTCCAAGAACTATAGACCTATCTCCCTTCTATCAGTTCTTGGCAAGACGCTGGAAGCTATAATAGCCGACAAGATATAGTCTTTCTTCACACCACACCACCTTCTTAACATCAAGCAATTTGGCTTCCGAGCAAACAGGTCAGCGGCAGACCTATTGGCCCATCTGTCCAATAGATGGCATAAGCGTCTTGACCAAGGAAAGACGAAAAAGACAGACAGATAGATAGATAGATAGATAGATAGATATCATAGGGGGGAAACGCCGGGAGGCAAGTCGCCTCGCCCACCCTACAACGCCACTCCTGGGGTCACCACGCGCGAGTCCCCATGCAGTCTCCCTTCCCATACCAAGCAGCTCTCCACAGGAAACAACTTGCCCCAGTCACGAGCCTTGTGGGCGCCCCTTTGGCCTCCTCCACGCCGGATTGTCTATTACAAATACAACCCGGTGGGAAGGATCGGTTTCAGGGTAGCGTGCCACATGCTCATATAGCCGAATTTGGCGCTGACAGACTATACAGGTAATATGCCTCGATTCATTTTCACGGTGTAATCGCTGATCTGACACGTAATCATCCCAGCGATATCACGTGATTCTGCGAAGACACTTATTACCAAGGGCATCGAATTGGCTCTTTAAGTCGCTATTTAGTGTCAATGTCTCACATTCATAGAGTAAGGCAGGGATCACAAGCAACTTGAAAATCCGGATCTTAGATAATAATAGATGGTTGGATATACATACACACACAAATACACACACACACAGTCACACACACACACACCCATACCCACCCACACACACACACACACACACACACACACACACACACACACACACACACACACACACACACACACACACCACCTGCGTGGTCAAGTGGATTAGGGCGCCAGTCAGGCAATTCTGCAGTTGTGCGTACGATCCCCGCCCGCTCCCAGGGATTTTTCACCGACAAATGTTGGTGGTACTGTCCCCCTTGAGCAAGAAATGAGTGTGTGTGTAATGTGCAGGATCCCAGGATTACCCAAAGATCGGTCACTACCAGCTTCAAGCTCTTTCCTGGAGGGTAAAACTGGCGATCGCGAGTCCAGTTTGCGTGGACAGGGCCGTGGGTGAGGACACACACACACACACACACACACACACACACACACACACACACACACACACACACACAGACACATACACACACACACACACACACACACACACACACACACACACACACACACACACACACACACACACACACGATGACACCGCGCGATGGTCAGGTTGATAACAAGCTGGTCTCCCATTCTATGGGTAGGCGGTTCAAATCATCGTGCTTCCGGGGATTTTTCACTGACAAATTTGGACGGTTTCTGTCCCCTTCAGCAAGGGGATGGGTGTGTGTGGTGTGTGAGGTCCCAGCATTGCCCAAAGATCGGTAATAATGAGCTCCAAGCTCGCACTGAGAGGATGAAACTGGAGATCGCGAGTCTGACTCGCGTGGACAAGACCATGGGTGAATAACACAAACACACACACACACACACACACACACACACACGAGAGGCCACACAACCGCCATGATGGTCAAGTGGATAGCACGCTGACCTGCCATTATGTAGTAGCCGGTTCGAATCCTCACTGTTATGGCACTGGATAGAGATTATATGTATGTGTATGATGAAACATACATGTTATTAGCATGTGATCATTTTGGAGGTGTATGTACGTGTGTTCACTTTCAGCAACACATTTTTGTTATTGTGTTGCTCGGACAGACGCTACCTCCTTGATAATGTTGACGTGGACATAATGGTGTTGTTCCCTGCTGCTTGCATTCTTGAGAATGCACAGTTAGTGTTTTGTGTGTGCCTGTGCTCAATTGCCACTTATCTTAGTCGATAAGCATTGCACACCTGAACATACACAGCTAACTTTGGGTGTGTTTGAGTCATCGCCGTGAGAACAGCGAGCGGACCTTCTTATTCCACGCACTCAGCAGTTCCTGTGTAAACAACTGTTTAAGAATTAAACCTTTCCTATATAACACGCCGAGATGCCGGAAGGAGGCAGGAGCCAACGGAGGCGCGACCCAGGCGCTCCTAGATAAGATTCCATGTGAGTCTCTGTGGTGTACACCCACACCTGTGTGTGAGTGTGTACTTGTCACGTAAATAAGTGTTCAGGCCCTGTCGATAAGACTTAAGCTTCCTTGGCCGTTTGTAAGAAACCGTGACTTTGTATTGTAACATAGCCTTATAGTGTACATATATATAATATAATATATATTTATAATAGCATATTGTCTTACTCGATTCCATGGCACTTACAATACTTATACATTATTTCAATCAGCAAGCCTTACTTAAAACGGCTCGACCACTTTCATTACTACCACATTTGACGTGTGCCTCTGGGCTGGGTATATTACACCTGCCTTTACCGCGATAGGCCTCACCTTGGCAATCGCCCCTACAGGTCATTAACTTTGTAAGTTACTTGGGTTGATCCCTGTTACATGTAAACAACAAGATAGAAAAGGGTAAAATAAAATGACGGCAGTGGTGAAATACGATAACGATAATTAATAAAAGTGTGCCTTAAGTAATGAACGATGTCGGAAATTATAAATTTCTCCAGCGATAATTAAGAATATTACTAAAATTAAATACTAGTAAACATAGGCGTAATATAAATTTATTGGGAAATTTATTTGGGCTCGTATATCTTGGGAGCGAACAGACGACCAGGGAAAGACAGCTGACTCGGCCTCTTTTAGTCACCGACCACCGAAGCGGGAAGACCATCGCCCCTTTCCTCCTTATGCACATTTAGAGACACCTCGTGTGTTCTCGTGTAAATATTGTATATAGTAGACATGAAGAGCATGGGTTACTAAGCCCAAATATCCCTGTCCATGAGTCTGCTTGTAACATCGACAAGGTTTCGTCTGCCTGCAATATTGTCTTCAATCTTCAACATCTAAGACGTCACCAGCTAAGTCCACCCTTTTGCAGGAGGTCTGGCAGTTAACCCACTACAGTTCTCCTAGCTTATTGAGATCTCAATAATAAGGTTTAGCTTGGTGACATTAGTTGGACAGCCACTACCACCAGGTAGATATTTGTAATGGTAGTTAGTTAATTTCTAGTTGTCCCTCCATTTAATTCTCTTTTTCAGTTGGGAGTTTAATTTAAGCACCAGTGTGTTAATTTATATTTAGGAGTGTAACCATTCAAGTCATCCTATCAATTTATTTCCCACAACTGAAAAATTTGGTCCTTCGAACCGGATAAAAAACCCTTGATTACCATCATGGCGGCGGCGGTTAGTTACCCCACCTATCACGTAGTTTATGTTGGCCATTCCATTGTCACTTGTGATTCACTCCGGCCGAGAAGCGAGCCGTTTCCGGGAGTGCACCTGGACATATTTAGGTAGGGAGGTGCAAGGGCCGTATTTTTTTTTTAATATTCACAATTCAAACAAGCCCTTCACCCCCTACGTTACGATCTGGCTATCATCCTGATAGGGGGTAACGACATCAAGGAGGACACTAGTGTGGATGGTTTATTTGAGGATATGATGGCCATCCATCGGGCTTTTTCAGAAAAGGGGATCACTTGTGTCTTGTGCACCATAGAACCAAGAATTTACCCCCATTACCATCCTCACTTTGTCGAGGCCGAGCGCTACAAGAAGATCTCAAGGGCCATAAATAGGAAATTGCAGCGTGAGCTCAAAGGCCACATCATTTCGTTGGGCGGAAAAACCTTCCCGATGGATTTGCAGATCATGGACGGGATACACCCAACCTTTGAAGACAGAAAACATATTTGGAACAGAGTGTCCAAAGCCATTAGGCATCATCATAGCATTTGGACACAAACCCAGCAGCCATTACAAGAATTTCAGTTTTAACTCTGGGTACTACTAACGTGTTAGTTTAGAGTCAATATTTTTATTTTTTTTGGCTTAAATTTAAATTCATAATTAACAAGTTACTCATAATTCAACTTCCAAATTAACTATTTAGCCATTTGTATTCCATAAATTTAAAATTGTGTCTGTCTCCATATTTATTCATTAGAGTGGTGGCATTATGGCCACAGTTAAAATTTTAGCAGGTCATAAAGAGCACTGCAATAATTTACTGGGTCAACTTGATATAGCTCTGGTGGATCATGTGGAATTTCACAAACTTAAAGTGTGGAAAGCACAGTTAGAGAAAAAGATAAGTATCATGTCAAATCTATATGATACTCTAGTAAATGAGACGGAAGGTGATAAAGTGGAAGCATTAATCTGTGATCAGGCTGATTTTAAAGATTGCTTACAAAACACCATCCTTAAGATCGATGATGTGATAGAAGAAAAGAAGTCTAAGAACTTGAGCCTTAAGAGAATCAAATTACCCATTATTCAGCTGCCTGAGTTTGAAGGTGATATAGCTGAGTGGGATTCCTTTTGGGAGCAGTTCGAAAGTAATATCCATGTTAGATCAGAGTTGACTGTAGTGGATAAATTGAATTACCTAAAAGGTCAGATAAAGGGTGATGCTGGTAAGTTCATATCAGGATTTCCTTCAGAAACCGCTAGCTATCAGAGTGCGGTAGATTTACTGAAGAAAACCTACGAGAACATAGATAAAAAGTTGACAGACCTTGCAAGAAAATTGATTAACATCAAAGTACCCTCTCATAATTTTCAATCTCTGTCTGAATTTAGAGCAGAGTTAGAGAGTAACTTGAAGAGAGCAGAAAATGCAGGTTGTAATTTAGAAGAATCTAGCTGGTTGGTGTGTA
Source organism: Chionoecetes opilio (assembly GCA_016584305.1). Lineage (NCBI taxonomy): Eukaryota > Metazoa > Arthropoda > Malacostraca > Decapoda > Majidae > Chionoecetes > Chionoecetes opilio. The sequence goes on along the minus strand of JACEEZ010003493.1, from coordinate 140,056 downwards.
CTTTCTTAGTAGACAAATTGCCTAACCTAACTGTAGATCAAGTTCAGTGGAAATCAAAAAAGGATTATTCTTCTGTAGAAGACATTAGAACTAGTCTCTTAGACATTATAAATAATTTACAATCTAAGGATTACAAGAAGGATAAAAGGGAAGGAGAGAAAAAGGATGAAATGAGAGGATGCCCTCTAAATATGAGGCTAAATTTTTTGCAATCCAAGAAGGTCCAGGAGCCTGTAGAGATCCAGGCAGAGCTCCACACCAACCAATTAATCCTAACTCACAATTTAAATGTATTCTGTGTGAAGGGCTCCTCAAAGCCACTAATTGCAAAAATTATGAGGGCCGTGGTAACCGGCTAAAACGTATTAGAGAGTTAGGAAGATGTGAAAAATGTACTTGCCATCATAAGACAAGTACTGTAGATTTAAATTACGCAGATGTCCTTCATGCTATAATGGATTCCATCATTCTTTGTTATGTGACGCGGGCCAACCAACTGGGAGAGTGGCACAGTATGTGTGTGTAGTGAGACCTACGGGTGCTCATGACAATTCAACAGCTCTACCCATAGGCTCAATACCCATAATTAGGGGTAAAATTGTCAAGGCTGCAAAAACTCTGTTTGATCAAGGATCACAGAGAACGTTTAACAGTAAAAATTTGTCTGAAAGTTTAAATTTCAAATCTTGTGGCCAGGTGGAATTGAAAATTTCAGGATTTATAGGAGACTAGCCGCAAAGCCGCACTCCGGGCGGACTTTTTGGCTAGCTCCTGCGGAGGGCTATTGGTGGTCGGCCCACCACCTGTGTTTGGTGGGCCAAAGGCCCACCAAACACAGACTCTCCAGATAGTCCCTTCTAACTTTCCTGAAATCATGGATGTAGAAATGTATGTATTAACGCCTTACCCATCACCCCCCACCCACTCACTCACCCATTACCCATCACCTCCCACCCATTCACCTCACCCATTACCCCATCACCACACACCCATTCACTCACCCATTACCCATCACCCCCCACCTATTCCCTCACCCATCACCCATCACCCCCAACCCATCACCCCCCACCCATTCACTCACCCATCACCCCACACCCCTTACCCATCACCCCACCCATTCACTCACCCATTACCCATCACCCTACATCAAGGTTTCCTCAATTCTCGCAACCCACATTTTTTTTTCACAATTCTCGCTAATAGGCTACTAAAATAAAAATAAAAATAAAAGTGATCGGATCATTTCATAAGTGGGCTTATAATGTGCCCCTGGTCGTGCTGGTTCCAAAACTGTGGCATGTGACGGGATTGTGCCACGGGGGGCGGAACTTAGCGCGGACACACACACACACACACACAGACACACACACACACAGACAGACACACTTTCGCTTATATTATTATAGAAATAGAAACTAAGACCTATGATTTAGTGAATATTACAGTAAGGTCTGGTTCTAAATATGTAAAATTGAATGCTATAGTTCTGGAAAGTTTACCTAAAAATATTAGGATGGATGGAATGGAAAAATTCATAAAGTACATGAAGGACCAAGATATTAGGCTCCTAGATCCAAACTTAAAGGATGCAGTAGATTCCATTGATCTACTAATAGGAGCAGACCAGTACTGTAAAATAATAACTGGTCTAATTCAAGAACATGGCTCCAGCTTCTTGAAAACAAAATCTGGACTGATACCCTTTGGCAAAATTCCTTCTAGATTCATAGAAAGATCAGATAAATCTAGAGGAGTCATGGTCTCAAATGTCTGCTACTGCCCAAGAGCCACCACATCACTAAACTTATAATTCATAGTATACACTTAGATACTAAGCATGGTGGGCTGCAAGAGACACTATGTAAATTAAGAGAAAAGTTCTGGATTCCCAAGGCTAGACCATCAAGCCCGTTCTAAAATCCTGTTACATATGCAAAAGGCTGCAAGGACCAGCATACAAATAGCCACCTCCACCCACTTTACCTCAGGAAAGAATAGATGATTTAAGGTGCTTTGAGGTTACTGGCATTGATTACACAGGTGCTATTTCCATAATTAATTCAGAAACCAAATTAGAACAAAAGGTTTATATAGTATTATTTACCTGTGCAACTTCCCGAGCTATTCACTTAGAGATGGTCACCGATTTATCGGCAGACACCTTTTTGAATGCCTTCAGGAGATTTTCGGCCAGAAGGTCATGCCCTAAATTAATTATTAGCGACAATGCTACAAATTTTAAGTTAGGTTCCAACCTGCTTAGCCAAATTTTAGAAGATGCCAGAGTGCAAGAAGAACTAGAAGTTAAGGGGTGTGAGTGGAAATTCATACCCCCCAGAGCCCCTTGGTTCGGGGGTTTCTATGAGAGGATGATAGGGACGGTCAAAAGCTGTCTAAGGAAACTTTTGTTTAAGAAAGCCATAAACTTGGATGACCTCCACACAATTTTAGTGGAGATTGAATGTAGAGTTAATAATAGGCCCTCTCATATGTCACCAATAATTTAGGTGAGCCAGAAGCACTGACGCCTTCACATCTATTGCATGGTATTAGACTAAATTCATTGCCGGCAGTATAAATTTCAGAGTTTGATCTAGACCCATCATATCTAGATGCAGACAAATTAAATGTTAAATATAAACAATTATCTAGAGTATTAAATAAATGGCATGACCTATGGAAAAAGGAATATTTAACCTCTCTGTTAGATAGACACATCCATATATGCAACAAATCACTGAAAGAGCAAAATGTAAAGGAGGGGGAGGTGGTATTAATTGAAACTGAGAAACCTCGAGGCAGTTGTCCTTTGGGTAGAATAGAGGAATGTCATAAAGATGCACCGGGGGTCATCAGAACTGTAAAATTAAAGACAAAATTGGGTTCAGTAATTAGAACAGTGAATAAATTATATCCACTGGAAGTAGTTGCAGATTTTCCAGGCTCTAAGGTAGATCTGAGGTCAGTTAATCTAACTCCCGAAGAAAACCAAGACAGGCCTTCTTCTCATTCAGAAGAAGCTGGTTCCCAAAAAAGTCCTAGATCCGCTGCCGCTAAATTCAGGCAGAATTTGCAACAAATGATTGAGGAAGGTCAGCTTTAATTTACTTAATTTTAATTCAATTTTTCCCTTGGCCCCAGAATGTCGAAAATTATCAATTTCTCCAGAGATAATTAAGAATATTACTAAAATTAAATAGTAGTAAACATAGGAGTAATATAAATTTATTGGGAAATTGATTTGGGCTCGTATATCTTGGGAGCCAACAGACGACCAGGGAAAGACAGCTAACTTGGCCTCTTTTAGTCACCGACCACCGAAGCGGGAAGACCATCGCCCCTTTCCTCCTTATACACATTTAGAGACACCTCGTGTGGTCTCGTGTAAATATTGTAAATAGTAGACATGAAAAGCATGGGTTACTAAGCCCAAATATCCCTGTCCATGAGTCTGCTTGTAACATCGACAAGGTTTCGTCTGCCTGCAATATTGTCTTCAATCTTCAACATCTAAGACGTCACCAGCTAAGTCCACCCTTTTGCAGGAGGTCTGGCAGTTAACCCACTACAGTTCTCCTAGCTTATTGAGATCTCAATAATAAGGTTTGGCTTGGTGACATTAGTTGGACAGCCACTACCACCAGGTAAATATTTTTAGTGGTAGTTAGTTAGTTTCTAGTTGTCCCTTGATTTAATTCTCTTTTTCAGTTGTGAGTTTAATTCAAGCACCAGTGTTTTAATTTATATTTAGGAGTGTAACCAGTCAAGTCATCCTATCAATTTATTTCCCACAGACGAGTACATACTAATACACGTAAGGGAAATAAACCAGGACGATGTATTGTGGAATAAACCATGAGTAAGTGAACAAGTGAACAAGGGAAGCTTGAGAGACAAGCGAGGATAAAAGATTGAGTAGATTGCTCATGCTGTGTCAGACAAACCTGACCTCGCGGCCGCGAGTCAGCACTTCCTCTTGCTATTGTATCAATCACTGCTCATCCACAACATATAATAACTGCTCTGTATATATAGAGACATAAACATTGCCTGCACTTCCACACTCAACCCCGCGCCCATCCAGCGCTACAGCCCAGTCAGCGCCACAGCCCGTCAACTCAACACGAGCCTCCCAGCTGTGACACCGCCCTTGGGAAGGACGTATGACTAAGCAGTTCGAGTGAACCTTGCCGTGCAGACATTACAAGATTTTTAGTACAGTACAACGAACTTAGTGGAAGAGTACAACATCGTTAGCTGACACTACATGAAATGTATGTTAATTACGCTACTTGTTTACATAACAGATAGTGGTAAGATGGATTTACTTTCACATTTCTTTTGCTTATATAGCAATGTGAAGGGATCTTAAATGATTAAATTGTCAGATATTTTTTATGTAGATGTTTTAAATTTGGTTACCACTATTGTTTCATAATTTCTTGTAATTCTTAATAATTTGTTAGCTTCTCATATCATCCCTATATGCAATATATTCATTTCTCCTTTTTGAATTGCCTTAAAAGCCAGGTGATGGGTGATATTATCTAACTTAATTAAAGTTTTACTTATGAATGTATAGACTCTTCAACAAAGCTAGAAAGTGAGTGAATTATTAACCGAGGAAAAGTTGCTAGGATTGTATAACACATGAACTCCTAGCCTCTGAGGAATCAGGTAATGACAGTACAGGGAAGTTAACCTTTGTCTGAGGAATTAACTCTTAAATTGAGGAATGAAAGTAAATACCTCCGAGTACCTCCAGTTGTAACATAACAAATAACCCTACTGTAACTCAGTTTATCTCCTCTGAGCTGAAGGCAGCTCTTATCACATTTTAGAGGATGATTGATAAATACATTACTCTCTGATATGCAAAAAAAAGTAAATGCATATCATGACGTGATAATTTATATTAAAGACCCGGAGTCTCAATTTTTATTAGCTTAACAGCCGTACTCCTTACTTAAGTTTAAATAAATAGGTCTCAAAATAACAAAATAAAATGAATAAATAATATAAATATACTCTAATATAGCAGCAAATGCCAATGTTGCGCATGTTATGGGAGGTTACTGCCATTTAGCACTCCCAACGCACATTCTTATTGATTTATAATACTATTTGAGCTGAAGTCAGCTCCTATCACTTTTCAGAGGATTAAATACTCGCTGGTATGCAAAGAACAAGTGCTTGTGGACCCTTCGGACCCATGTATTGATGTTTGTAGTAGTAGTATATATTAGACAGCATGTGATTGCAAACTTCAATCGTGTTGTTGCTGTCGTTGGTCTCTGGTCAAAGTGCCTCGGAGTAGACCACGTTCCGTGTGATTCCAACACACACACTCACACACGCACACAAACGTCCATGAGTCTACTGAGTTTGTGGAATGCGGCAAGACGTTACCGCAGAGGTTTTTTCCTGTAATCTAATACTCTTAAAGTGTTTTTAGCCCAAAACCCCCCTTCAAAATTATTCAATCGATATGGGACCAAGCCGATTACCACCTACGATTTATTTGTGATTTTTTGAGCCTACTCTCATCAAAATTGAATTTACAGTTTCGGCTACGCAAAACAGACAGACAGACAGACAGACAGACAGACACACACACACGGCTACTCCTATAGTATATTAGATGTACGTATATGCATATCTAATGAGGAAGTAATTTGTAGTAAAGATCTGGAGTCTGATTTTATTAGTTGAGAAACCGTACTCCTCAAGTTTAAAGAAGCAGATCTTAGAGTAAAAAAATAAAATAATAAATAATATCAAAATAACTGGCAGTACGATTGTTCACGCCCACAGGGCCACTCTACTGTATTTTGACCTTACTCATAACCTCGAGTATTATTAAGTGACAACGCGGTAGAGTTTAGCAACGCACTTATTTATGAATTTGCAGGGATTTTTACACATTAGTAACAGCCTTTGAGTTCATTTTTTTCTAACTTCTCAGATTTAAATACTGCTGTAAAGGACTCTACCAATATATTTACGTGCATTATCCTTATATCATTACTCTTGTTATACCAACCATTATTATTGTGATTCCTCTTTGCTATGTTGTCATGGAAGCCCTCAATTTGCACAGGCATTTTTAAGGAGCATTGCCAGCAGCACCGAGAATCTTTAGTACACACTGTTGTAACATGGTTAGGTACAGATCTCTAGACTAGACCATCGCGAGGACGCGATTCAGGACGAGGGACGAGGACGCACTCAGCAGTTCCTGTGTAAACAACTGTTCAAGAATTAAAACTTTCACACTGCTCGACTGAAACCGCTCGACCACTTTCATTACTACCACATTTGACGTGTACCTGTGGACTGGGTATATTACACCTGCCTTTCAAGATAGGCCTCACCTTGGCAATCACCCCTACAGGTCATTGACCTTGTAAGTTACTTGGGTTGATCCCTGTTACCTGTAAATAACAAGATAGAAAAAGGTAACATCACTACTCCCGGAGATTTTTCACTTTATTTATTTTGATTTTTTTTGCGTTGGAGCCTATAGCGCCTGTCAGCTATTATTATTTCTCCTTGAGGGCTCATGCGGTTGGTCCTGCACATTCTGGAGGGCTGTGATGGTTGGCCCTCGCCCGTGGGGGCGCAGGCTGGATTTTCATAATGACACCTGTAATCTTTGTTTCTTCTATTTTCTACATCACAAATGACTGGCCAAAAAAAAAAGTAGTAAAAAGCCCGTTTTATTGTCAGTCCCTATAAAGAACACTGTAAGATAATATAAAAAGGGGGGGTGGGCCAATTTAGTTCAGGAGGTGTCTTGTTACTCTCTCTTGAAAAGCTTTAAGTCGTAGAAAGGTGGAAAAATAGAAACAGAAAGAGAGTTCCTGAGTTTACCAGTGAAGGGGATGGAAGAATGAAGATACTTATTAACTCTTGTATTAGAGAAATGGACATAATAGGGATGAGAATGAATGGAAAGTTTTGTGCAGCGAGGCCGCAGGAGGAAGTAAAGCATGAGCTTAGCAAGTTCAGAAGAACAGTGAGCACAAAAATAACGGTAGAAGATAGCAAGTGAAGCAACATTGCGGCGGTGATTTGAAGATTGCAGACAGTCAGTCAGAGTAGGTGAGTTGATGAGACGAAAAGCTTTTGACTCAACCCTGTTTAGGAGAGCTGTATGACTGGATCCCGCCTAAACGTAACAGGCATATTCCATACATGGGCGGATAAGGCCCCTGTACAGATCAGGCAAATGGGAGGGAGAAAAAAATGGACGCAGACGCCACAGAACACTTAACTTCATAGAAGCTGTTTTAGCAAGAGATGAGATGTGAGATTTACAGTTCAGATTTCTAGTAAAGGAAAGTCCTAGAATGTTCATTGTAGAAGAGGGAAACAGTTGAGTGTCGTTGAAGAAGAGGGGATAGTTGTCTCCAAGGTTATGTCGAGTTGATAGGTGAAGAAATTGAGTTTTTGAGGCATTGAACAACACAAGGGTTGCTTTGCCCCAATCAGAAATTATAGAAAGATCAGAAGTTAGGCGCTCTGTGGCATTTCTCCGTGATCACTTAGTTCAT